>CM034544.1:8011099-8071402 GCA_020002185.1 Paraescarpia echinospica | reverse complement strand
CTGTGTCATAGTTTGACCCATTAATTTATCGAGAACCATCCTCCTGGTGACAGTCAACATATTCATTTCACCACCTATAGTCCACATTTCATCTAATTGTTACGTAATTTGCGCCTATGGCCCTGGCAAGCAAGCTCAGATGCGCATCAAGATAAAAATCGATAAGAAGTATTAAACTTTTCATTATATGAAACGTATGGTGTCAGGTGAGACAGGTAAAACTAAGACAAGGAAAAGGAAGAGAAAGGCATGCGCTTATATATGTATACAAATATATATATATATATGTATATAAATATATATATATATATATATATATAAATATATACACAATGTATATATATGTATATATATATATATATATAGATATATATATGTCATCACCATCTTCATTATGCAGCTGTAGTGTTCCGTAGTTGGGGGAAGCCGTTAACATGTCGTTTCCAGATCTGTCTGTCTTGCGCTATCCTCTGCCATATATATATATATATATATATACCTTCTTTTTTGCACATCGTACTGAATGAATGGTATACCTGACTTTATGGTTGCTGTTGCTGTTCCATTAAGAGGAGCGCGTTCGATGGCCCCTGGCGTAGACCAATATATATATATATAACCGTGCATCTCGTCCACGTCAATCGCATTTATATATCGGGCTGAAAGAAAAAATGCGCAAACAAAACGGTAAATGTCACTGTTGTATATACACTACAGTCGATATGACATTGTTTCTGACGGCGACGATATTACCATTTATATATTCTAATTTGCTGATGTTGTGCACATGACAGGCTTTTTACAAATGCAAATACATTTGACTGCGGATTTGAATGTAGTGCATTTGAATTCACATTCAAATACCTCCGTGAAGTTGTAAATCCATTTGAATTTGCATTTGAATGCGTACCTTAAACGTTTGCATTCGCAAATGAGTGCGATCCTCAAACATTTGAGTTATCAGATGTACAGTCAAATCCGATTCAAATGCACGCGCGTTTTTGTTATAATTAACGTTGTTAGGTTCACATCCAAAAGTTCACGGCATGTCAAGTGTATGACTTTACATACATAATCACGTAGTGGGACTGTTGTGTATTATGTAGCGGGACATAGTGGTTACAATAGTCAGGCACTCCTGTATTATTAAATGAATTAATAATGCATTTATATATAGATTATGTTGTTTCTCCAAATAAAACAGAACGTTAAAATAAAACCACATAAACATTTTAAATTAATTCAAATGCATTTGCATATATGTAGCCAAAACAACTGTGTTTGCATTTGAATGCATTCCTGGAAAATGACATTGGCATTTGCATTTAAATCATGCGAAACATTTGCATTTGAGTTCAAAATCGCTGACATGCATTTGTTAATAAGCCACATAGTGCATATTTGTTTCCAATGTTACATGCGCATTGACACTCTATTCGCATAGGGTTCGCTACTAGCAACTAGTAGCAAAAACTCTCCTCTAGCGGCTAGTAATTTAATTTGTGAACGTCACTAGAAAGCTAATAACCGCTTCGAATGTATTTTGTAGTTAAGATATGAAATTGCTCATAATATTGCTCACATCCTTATATATTATATAAATATGTGAAGACTGTTTTTTGGAATGATAAACCGCCGCATACTTTCAGAGATGATCGGTTTAGCTGGGGCGAACTCCGGAAGTGTTGCTGTTGTGTTAACAGGAACCTTCCAAATTGTGTCGTCAGTCGCAACCAGAACCGAACAGAGCTTCATCTCATCTACAGCAATAAAAAAGAGAGAGCACCATCCAATACTAAACCGCACTGTAGACCAGCCAGGGCAATGCTGCAGTGTCCCAAGCTAAATGAATGACACAGATATCCCGACTCAATTTAAAACATTATAATGTATTTGTATACAATATCGTAAGTTAAGTTATATATACGTCATGATCAGTCCAGGAAAGATACAATTTTATCTCAAGCTAATTGCAACGAAAGGTATTTTTGTTGTTTCTGACCAAGATTAACGTCCTTAACAGCCTAGAAAAGGTCCTAAGAAATCCTAGTCAGGGAACACCCCTAAACATCGAAAAACAAAATGGCCGCCAAAATCATATTATTGCTCATAACTAGTGTTCTAAGTTAGGTATATTTATGATTTAAAATCTTATTCTAATGTTTTTGACATCGCAAAATCCAATAAATATGATATTAATTTCGTTTGAATATTCTGTCAAGGTCAATGGTGCAAAATCAAATCAAAACCATTCAATGCTATATGATGCTGACAAAACGCAAATACTGATTTCACATTTTCAAGTATTCACTGTATCTTTGATGACAACTTATCTGCAACATATTATGTGGTAATTAGAGAAACATATGCATACGTATATGGAGAATAACAAAGACATCACTAGGCAAAATTCAGACTTTCCTTAACCGATATCTGCAAAGAATTCTACGCATAAAATGGCAAGACAAAATCAGAAACGAGGAGCCATGGGAAAGGACTAGCCAAGAGCCCGTCGCCAAGCAGATCCTGAGGAGAAAGTGGGGTTGGATTGGACACACACTGAGAAAGCCAACAACAACCATCACAAGACAGTCTCTGACGTGGAATCCTCAAGAAAAAGAAGGCGAAGAAGGCCAAAAACACATGGCAAAGAGACACGGTTGCAGAATTACAAAGGAGTGGCTATACCTGGAAAGAAATAGAGAAGATTGCCCAAAGTCGTGTGCGCTGGAGAGTCGCCGTCGATGGCCTATACTCTGCATAAGTAAGTAAGTAATGCTTGCATACGTTATATATATATAATGGGAGGTGAAGACTGTATTCACACCAACCGCACCGTTACTATCCACAGGAGGCGTCTAGGCCTATTTAGTACGGCAGATAACTGCGTTATTTTGACGAATCGTGGACTTTTTTGGTAAAAGCACAAAACTTGGCACATAGATAGAAGTTGTCAAGACAACATTTTTTAGACCACGGGGCATCTCTGAATTTACCATGGACTTCATTTGTGGCCATTTTAAAATAGCCCTCAAAGCTAATAATCCTCATATCTTGAGAACTGCGTTACATGCAACCGTCATTTTGTGTTCAAGATATAGGTTTTCGGGATCTTGATTTCAAGTGTGTTTTTGTTATCTTTTCCGACGTTCACGTTTTTAAAGGTGGCGGCCATGTAGATTATTGTCCCTATATCATGTGAACTACGCCACCCACAGCCGTGTTGTTGGTGTCAAAATAAAGTAGGGTAGACAACAGTTTAAAATTACTCAAACAATTTGCATTTGACCTTCTTTGACATTCATAACTGCCATTTTTAGAAAATGGCGGCCGTTAAACCAATTATTACATACCTTGTGAACTACGTCATATATACCTGTTATTTGTATGCCAAAATACAGGTATACATGGGTAATAATTTCACATATGCTACTTTTAACTTTGTCAGACTGTCATGCATTTAAAAAAACTGGCGGACGTAAAAATCAATGTCCTCATATCTCAAGAACTGCGTCACGTAGTGCATTCTTGAAATCAAAACATAGGTGGTCGGACTGCGACCTCAAATGTCTCAAAAATGCTTTACTTGACCTTCGTTGACATTAGCATCATCCATGTTAAATATGATGCCCACCAAGATAAATGTTTCCATATCTTAAGAAATACGCCACACAGAACATTAACGTTCATGCCAAAATGCAGGTTTGATGGATAGAGATGGTGTGGCTCATCGGGGAATTTTAATCGTCTTAAGAATCAACTACAGACAATGAGGTATATGGCTATCACGAACTGCTTACAAGCATCCAAACAAACATCTCTGTGATGTTACCTCTCTAACAGCTACATTTCAAGAATGTGGCAATCCGCTTTGTGGACAAGGACAATATATGCTGTTTGTAGACACCCGAGATGTTTGCCATGAGAGTGTTGTTGGCAGTTTGATGAGAATAGAAAATATGTAATGTAAATCTGCGAGAGGTTCGCCGTGCTGGTGCACGACGGAACAAGCTATCAAGTGAATGTGAGTGAAACTAGAAGGCAACTGTTCACCCAAAAAGGAAGACAAATCAGTCACCTTCCACCGACACCGGCCGCGTTGCTTTAGCGCAGCAAGCGTGCCGATCACCAGGGAGGTTACAGTTAGGGGACAACAAACCTAATTTATCCAGTGGCAGACATCCTGTCTCCACAGGAATAGGGGTGGACATCTCGAGGAGAGAGTCAGACACTCTTGAGGACAACATTACCGCAAGCCTGGCTAGTACCGGTGAAGTGTGGGTGTCTGAAAGGCAGCAAGCCGAACACCCGTACATGCAGAAAGGCGGAACTGTGCTACACCGAAATGTACCAATGTGGCGGGAAATGTGAAGCACCATAAAAGTAAGTATCAAACACTTTTTTAAATATAAACCTACATTTGTTTACAGCTGCCATCTTTAAAAAGTCAGCTATGGATATCGGACGAGGTCAAAAGTTAATTATGTGAAATAATTACCTTTGATAACTACATTCGGCAACACGACGACAGCTTTGTGTGACGCACTTCTTAACATCTAAGAAACATTCGTTTTAACAGCCGCAATATTTTTACAACTGGTGGATATGAATGTCGAACAAGATCAAACGTAAACTACTTGAAATCGCTACCCAAGAAAACCAACATTTCGACATAAAAATAACAGCTTTATACTTAAGGTATGGAAATAATTGATTTTGTCGGTCGGCCGCCATTTTCTATGATGACGGAGAGGAATGTCAACGAAAGTCAAAATATTTGAATAAATTTAAATTGATCTCCATACGTCGTTATTCTGACACCGACACTGCGGCTCTGGGTGGCGTAGTTTATAAAATGTAGGGACAATGGTATTGACTGTTGCCATCTTTCAAAATAGCGGATGTGAATATTGGACAAGGTCACCAATAACACATTTGAAATCAATACCCCGAAAACCTATAAGTTGAGCACAAGATAACGGTTGCATGTGATGCAGTTCTCAAGATATGAGGATTATTAATTTTGGCGGCAATTTTTAAATGGCTACCAATGGCGTCCAGGGCAATTCCGAGATGTTTTTCTTAATAACTTCTAACTATGTGCCAAGTTTCATGCATTTATCAAAAAGTACTCGGTTCGTCAAGATAATGCAGTTGTGTGCCATTCTAAATAAGCCTAAGCTTCTCCTATGGATAGTGACTGTTGCGTTGTTCTGAATCCAGACTGTTCACCTATCATTATATAACGCAAGTATGCATATGTTTCTTTAAATACCACATAACATGTTGCAGACATGTTGTTGTCAAAGATACAGTGATTAATTGAAAGTGTGAAATCAGTATTTGGGTTTTTGCAGCATCATATACCATTGGATGACCTTGACTTTACACAATTGACCTTGACAAAACATTCAAACGAAATTTATATTATATTTATCGGATTTTGTGATGTCGAAAACACTATAATTAGATTTTAAATCATAAATCTACCTCACTTAGAACCATAGTTGTGAGCAATAATATGCTTCTGGCGGCCATTTTGTTTTTTGTTTTGTTGCAATTAGTTTGAGGTAGATCCATTTCGTTGTCATAGAATGCCTACACTAGATTGGTATATTTAACCGAACGCACCATACACATGTATGTTGATTACAATGTTGTACAACTTGTTAGATATGCAAAATATGCGGGTTGATGTATGGCGGAATATATCATATACATATTACTTACTTACTTATTCCCTTAACCGACTCCGTCTTCTGGGGAACATGAGGGACGCTGGAGCTGTGAGATTTCGACATTCCTGTATGTAAGTGGCAACGGTGAAGAGCTCTGACACGGATAAAGCCGTCCACTCTTTGACATTGTCAAACCGACATTTTCTCTGCCGTCCGCGGCGGCGTCTGCCCTCAACGGTGCCCTAACGAATCGTGTTCGGGAGGCTGGCGTATCCTGCTACATGCCCAAACCATGCCAGTTGTCTTCTCTTAACAGTTGCCAGTAGAGGTTTGTGTGGGCACACCATGGATTCGTTCTTGCTCATCATATATTTATTGGATATGGAACAGCTTCCTCAAATACTTCGTTTCGAAAATTTAATATTTGTTCTATGTATGAGCATGGAATGTCCACGACACACAGCCGTACATAAATATGTACAGTACAAATGATCTGAAAAAAAACTAAACTTGGTTGTGAATCATATATTACTACTTCTCCAGATCCTGTCCAACTTTGCTATTATTGTCGTTGCTGAGGCGATCCTGATATGTACGTCTGTGGTACAGCTACCATCCTGAGACTAGGTCGCTCCAAGACATTTTAAACTGCTCACGTCTTCTAGCTTTTCGCTATATGGTGATGTCTGCGCTGATGTTTTTCAGCTGCTGCCCAAGACTTTGCTCCTCTTTGTTCTTAGCTCTATCTCCATGCCTGTGTTTTATAATAATTGTTAATAATAATTACAAAGAGGTTAATATTCCCTGCGGACAACATGGTGCGAATGTTTGGTTGCCAATACAAGAGAGACGACTGATCTAACGACGGTGACTCGATGTAGCCAAGGAAACTGCGTCCGGCTGTACAGGCGGCCACTTGCACTAATACGTTGTAGTGTCACCGCTGTGCCCACCTTGTCACATCAAATATTTAGTGCCCGCTAGCTGATGACCTGACACATGATCAGAGCGTGTCCACCCACATTAGTGCAATCAGGTTCGTACTGCGAATATTATAGTATAAACAACACAATTAGGCTATGTCTGTTTTTCACAATTCCTGTTTCACATGTCGTCTTTAATTTGTCGGGGGTAATAATTATTGTAACAAAGGAAATTGTGTTAATAATAACTTCGGATTATTTTAACAATTTCCATGGATGACAACCTATATAAAAAACACGACAAACGACATCACTGCCATCGATATAGTTTGAACAGTTTAATAATTGTTGATCATTACCACTTCAATAAAGTGAAATCTGCCTTAAAACAGGCTACATCAGGCATATACAAATGTTACTTAATTGACTACAATTGAAAAGATACTATACATTATTCGACCTATTTGTAATAGCAAGGTCAACAATTTATAAGCAAATGAAGTTCGTTTTATTGGACTCAAATATAAATTGTCAATCACTTACATGACGGAACTTTCTTAGTGATTCATAAACCATCCGGTTGATTTGTAACGAAACTCATGCTTGGCCAAATCACATATTACTGCCCCATCATCTCAAGAAATACAATAGTCAAAAGTTCCACCTCACTCGCAGCAATCTGTCAAGTCATTAGACTACGTTACGGTTTCCAATCCACAGGCGCCCACTGCATCGATTTCACTGGCATACGCCTCGAGCCAGAGGACTTATACCAAACGTTTGGTCACCTTCGTCAAAGACAATCTGCTCAGAACTGAAGACAAATTCTTACACCATGATCAACATATCACAGAAGATGAAGAGATAACACCAACAATGGAAAATTTCGTAGTCCTGACCTAGTTGCAGCTCGTCCATTCAGATTTGCCGAAACTCGTCAAACAAAGATATGGCTCCGAATTACGTACTCACACATTAGCATAAATCAAGCCTGAAATTTCGAAGGCGTTATAACGTTTTTCCTATACGAAATCAGATCTTCAGAAGACGCCACAGCTATGCGACTATAAACCATTCGTTCAAGTCAGACCATCAGTGCCAAGACGTACGCCAGGCCCACGTGCATATACCCGACGTTCGACAAGCACCAGGGTGTGCCCACTATGTAAACAAGCTGGACGTAGCAACTTTCGTCATTTTCTGAGCTAATGCATACTCTTACCAGAAAAAGACCGTCGCTATATGGCCAAAGCATGACAGGTTATCGACATACTTGACGGTGAAGAAGAACACAATTCCATAGAACCTGAGGAAACCAACACCGAAACCATCGATTATGAAATCCCAACAGCGCAAAAAATCGAGGTTCGACAGTCACCGTACTTAGAAGTGTTCTGCGGTCACCACACAGCCCGTATAGCCACTGACAGCGGAGTTACTGGAAACATGATTCGCCTTGCCACAGCACATAAACTGGGTTAGGTGTTACAAAAATCATCACAATCAGCTCACCAAGCCGACGGATCGTCACCGTTAACCACTGTAGGCGAAACTACGTTCTAACTGACACGCGACAACAAACACATTGACGTTCAACGGCGTAGTCGTTGAGAATCTAGACGTCGAAATCCTTGCTGGCACACCCTTCATGGATGCGAATGACATACCGGTACGCCACGCTAACATCTCATCACACTGTCCAGCGGCACCACCTCCTCGTACGGATCAACCACCCTTCGCTGGACAGACACGCCGTTAGACGCGCTCGTGTGTTACGAGCCCCGCCCACCAACACGACAGTCTGGCCCGGCGAGTTTGTTGAAGACGTGTGTTTCTCCGATGCTACATTCGCACTCGAACCACGTATTGACGCGCCCATCAATAAACACACACGTGAATCCAACGTATGGCCACAACCAACCATCGTCGCCAGCATCGCGAGTAAAATCCGCATCGCCAACCTTACAAATACCGTACGCATCCTCTGACGAAACGACCATTTCTGTCAAATTCGCGAAGTATTTGTACCAGACGTCGCCACAGATACACTTCCCGCCAAAACCGCTATCGTTGGGAATGTACGATCTCGCACCATCGATTCCAAGTCGACCAAGTCGATTAGAAGACTGTCTGTATAACTGCTCTGATCTAAATTGACACAGGCAAAATGCTATCAGCCAGTGAGAGGTCTGCATTTTTCATTCTCGTTCAAGTGTACGACAAATTTTTCGATCCGAACTAAGGCGGCTACAACGGCAGTGTTGGGTCGTTCAAGGCAGTTGTGAACATGGGCCCTGTACAACCACCAAAGCGCAAAGGACGCCTGCCACAGTACGCGCATGCACACTTCGCTGAACTCCAAGAAAAGTTTGACGAACTAAGAAGCAGACGTCCCCATCACAGTCGAGTATCTCAACCCATCATTTCTAATCAAGAAACATTACGGAGGCTACCGACTGGTTACGGCATTCAAAGACGTTGGTCGCTACAGCAAGCCACAACCCGCTCTCGTGCAATGCCTTACGTAGACAGAACCCTACGAAAAATCGCGCTGTGAAAATACATAGCGACCACCGACCTATCCAACGCATTCTACCAACTCCCACTGTCGTGCGACTCCATGAAGTATTGCGGCGTCGTCACCCCATTACGCGGGGTACGCGTGTACGCTCGATCCATAATGGGAATGCCTGGTTCCGAAACCACACTAGAGGAACCCACGTGTCGAGAAGGCGTAATTGCAAAGCTTGCAGACGAAATTTACTGCGGGGGAAATGTCATCACAAAACTCCAACGAAACTTCAAAAGATTACTAGAGTGCCTCGCAAACAGCCGACTCCGTTTATTCGCCACAAAGACGACTGTACGCCCAACAACCACAGTAATACTCTGTTGGGTGTGGCATCTAGGTACCATCCAGGCCACCCCACACCGCATCATCACACTAGCCAGTTGCGACACGCCCGTGACAGGGAAAGCCATGCGCTCTTTCGTCAGAACATACAAGATGTTGGCACGAGTCGTCTCCGGATGTTCGACACTACTTGATCCTCTCGATAGCGTGACAGCCGGATGCCAGTCGAACGACCGCATAGAGTGAACAGACACGCTACACGAAGCGTTTAAACGCACAAAGGACAAACTACGAACAAACAAAACAATAAATTTGCCACGACCGGAAGATGAGTTATGGATCGTAACCGACGCATTAATGAAACAGTGCAGCATAGGAGCCACAGTTTATGTCATGCCGACAGCATGCATACAAGCACACGAGAAACTCCGCAGCGGAGAATTCTCAGTCAGTCCACGTGTGTCTCCGTTATTGTCACTTGTCAGCAGATATCAGGCATCTATTCGACAATAGCAGGACCAGCTAACATTCCATCCGACTTCGCGTGTCGCAACGCATCCACGTGTACTGACCAACACTGTCAAATCTGCACATTCGTCAGGCGATTGGAAGACTCTGTCGTGCAGCGAATAACTGCTCAAGATGTAACATCAGGCAAAGTTGCACTTCCGTTCATTAGCAGATCGGCGTGACCAATCCAGTTAGATCACCCTTCCTCCTAGTAACTGAAACAAGTGATACACCGATACCTATATACACTCGACCTTGACAAGGCAATCGCGACAGCCACACGCAGTTGTCACCACTGCGCATCACTGCGTAACGTCCCTCACACAACGATACCTCAATCAACGAATGACGCCCCAGAAGTCGTAGGAATTTCCTACGCTGCTAATGTCATCAAGCGGGAGAGACATTTGATCTTGGTATTGCGAGAATGCGTAACTTCGTACACCGTGACGTGCATCATCAAAAATGAACGCCGCGAGACTCTACGAGACGCGTTGATAACGCTCTGCGTAGGGATGAAACCACTCGATGGCTCTTCGTCAGCCATACGAACCGACTCAGCGCCAGGATTCGCCTCACTCGTCAACGACCAACTTTTCTCCCGATATCGCATGACAGTCGAGCTGGGACGCGTGAAGAAGCTGAATAAAAAACCAGAGGCGGAGAAGGCCGTTCGCGAACTCGAGGGTGAAATTCTCCAGTAACAACCGAGTGGCGGAGCCGTTACACACATCACACGGGCCGTCGCAACCGCACTTCTCAATTCCCGTTTCCGCAACAGGGGTTTACACATGTATCTGCTTGTCAGATGTGGACTCAGCGTGATCAGTACACCGGCGAACACATGCCGGTGTCTGGTCACAAACTCATTCTGGAACAACACAAGCTACGCGACGCCAATCACAAGCACAGTAACCTATCGAAGACACCGAACGGTAAATTGCCAAACTCTGAACCCATTGTGATCGGAGATCTGGTTTCTATACATGCCGACCGAAACAACACACGCGCTCGAAACATATACTTGGTTGTAAGTGTTGACGGTATTTGGATTAATATCCGTAAGTTCATCGGGAATCAACTAAGATCGAGCTACGTTATACAGGATGAAGCGAACTGAGTGTTACCGCGTCCCTGCTGAAAAAAAACATTCGTGTCGCCACTGTTCGACAGACAGGAGTCGATTCAAGACCCAGACGACATACCGGACCCTATGCCACCGCCAAGCGTACCAGTACAGTTGTCTGAACCCGAGACTCAGCCACGGATCGATGAACCCCTGAGATACCTGACACACCAGTGAACGATGGTGTTCAACCTCGACGATCTACTACAAAGAGCGACAACTCCCAAAATATTTAAGCGACTACGTTACATAGAAAATGAACAAACGAACACGGAGAAAATAAATCACGTCAACACGACTATGTTTATGACTAGACAGCTACGCCGCCTAGCGGTCCCTCTGACTAACGGAGGAAAAGCTCGTGTTGAATGTGTCCGCCAATTTCTGACGACGGTTTGTCTGTCGCCCATGTAAGTATCCACAATAAACCATTATTACCTTACTGGTAGTGTCTGGTTGTGCAGAGCTACAGTGTATTCCTTTCACTCTAGTTGGCGCTACTATATATATATGTGTGTGTGTGTGTGTTTATATATATATATATATATATACAGGCGTATACTATAATCTGTATTAGAAAATAAACATATTGATTGATTGATTGATTGATTGATTGATTGACTTGTAAGCGTGCGGACGTGACCAACGACGAGTAGACATGGTGCATGTTAAGAGCTGAGGATTTTCAAACGGTAATAACTTGAAAACTGTTCAAAATTTCTGGATACATCCAGCGACATATTTGTAGATGGCATAATGATCTTAACGATGATATAAAAAGCTATTAAATTTCGCGGCTGGAATTCCACGTACAGCCTTTTGAAATATTGAGTTCCCCAAGTTCTCTATCCTTCAGACGAATTTCGAAAATGTCTAAATCTACGAACCATTTCAATGGGCCCGCTAGATCATATGCAACATTTCAACCAGACACATGCAAAAATGACAGAGATGTGGGTCAACATACAAACAGAGAACGAACTGTTTTATAATAATTATAGATTTAGTCCCCCATCACATCTGAACAGTTTGAAGGTTTGTGTCGCCAAGCAATTCTCTCGACCGGAATTTAGATCAGTCAAAAATGCTGAGAACCGCTGCGCTACATACAGCTGTATATAGGGGCCTATATGCGCATGTGTGTGTGTGTGTGACCCTGTGACTTGTTTGTGTATGACATTACGCCCCGTCTTTTATCATTATTCTCTATTATAAGTATACTCAGTGTACGTTAACGATAACAGTTGTAACGCTGTAATGCCAGAGCTTGTTTACACTGGCCGTAAAAACGGTCTACTTCTAGACGGCTGGGATATGTTTTCTAACTAAACCCCTAAGTCTTTACTTCCATTTTATGAATCATGATGTTACTTCAATTCCAATGATGTGTCTAACGTTTGACTAGACTGTTTATTAGGACATTATATTTGTTTGCGGCCTAAAAATAATGTGTGTTCTACCCGCGACAGGTAACTGTGTTCCGAGTAGCATTCGCCGTTTTTGGTCTACCCGTTTTATTCCTATCCGTGTTTGGTCTATCCGTTTTAATCTTATCCGCCTAGGGATATCCGTTTTGGTCGTCTTTGTTTCTGTTCAATTAAGCAGTTCTTCGGTAGTAGATAAGTAAATTTTAGTTAGCCTGTGATATGAATATGTTTCTGAATTAATTGTTCTGTGGAAATAAACCTCCTTTATATTCTGTTTGCCTTAGTTTAATTCAACTGGTTTGGGGACCCGCGGAGCACCGCAGGTCACATACAGGCCCTACATAGACGCAAATGATTGTTTCCAAAAGTATTCTACGAGACGTTTGTCATGATGTAAATTAACGCATCCATCACGTGATAACGACAAGCCATCATAAACGGACACCAAACACGTGGAGCGTAAGGACATCCCATTGTATAATTTGTTGAAATTCTTCCTTTCATAAAGTAACACATTGGCGTTAGAACCGGGGGGCTTAATGGGGACTTAGCCCCCAATAAATTGGATGGGGACTGGATATAGGATTAGCCCCACCCTACAATATTTTGGGAATGTTGGTGAATTTTCTTGTGCAGCTTCAAGGGGCGATGCAAAATGATATTTTGGGGAACACCAAGGTGGGTGTTTTGGCGAGCTTCGGGGGAGTGAGTGTAAATCTAGGTTTCTGGAGACCCTGAAGGTGGGTGCTTTTGGCTGTTTTCAGTCAGCTAAGTATCAATTAAACAGGAAAACAAGCAAAATGTTCACAAGTTAAACAAGTTAAAGACTAGGCTTATTACAATAACATAAATACACACTTTGCATGTGTGTGTATGTAACCACGTGTCTCTCTGTGTGTATGTGTGTCGTGTCAGTGTTTCGTGTCCGTGTCAGTGTGTCCCTGTGTCTCTGTCTCAGTGTGTCGTGTCAGGGTGTCCATTTGTGTCAGTGTATCCGTGTGTGTCTGTGTCAGTGTGTCTCTGTCTCAGTGTCTTTGTGTGTCGTGTCAGTGTGTCTCTGTGTGCCGTATGAGTGTGTCCCTGTGTGTCAGTGTGTCTGTCTCAGTGTCTCTGTGTCGTGTCAGTGTGTCTCTGTATGTTGTGCCCGTGTGTCATATGAGTGTTTCACTTTGTGTCAGTGTATCTGTGTGTCTCTGTGAGTGTCTCAATGTCTCTGTGTGTCGTGTCAGTGTGTCCATGTGTGTTGTGTATCTCTTTGTGTCAGTGTGTCTCGTGTGTCGGTGCATCTTTGTGTACCGGTGTGTCTCTGTGTCAGTGTGTTTCGGTGTGTCTGCGTGTCTCTGCGAGTCTGTCTCAGTGTCATATCAGTGTGTCTCTGTGTGTCGTATGAGTGTGTCCCTATGTGTCAGTGTGTGTCTGTGTGTCTCTGAGTCTGTCTCAGTGTCTCTGTGTGTCGTGTCAGTGTGTCATATGAGTATGTCCCTGTGTGTCATGTCAGTGTATTTCAGCGTGTCAATGTATCTCTGCATGTCAGTGCATCTCGAGTGTCGGTGTGTCTCTGTGTGTAGGTCTGTGTGTCTTCTGTGTGAGTGTGTGTCATTGCGTCGGTGTGTGTCGGTCTCTGTGTGTCAGTGTGCCTCTAAGTGTTGGTGTATGTAAGTGTGCATGTGCGTGTCTGTCTGCATGTGTGTGTCTGTGTGTATTAAGTGTGCATGCGTGCACAGACGTTTTTTATGTGTTTATACAAGTATGCGTGTTTGCATGTGTTCATTACATGTTTTGTGAGTGTGAGTGTGCGTGCGTGTAAATGGAGTAGTAATATACACAATGAATATCACAAAGGCATAATGCACATTTCATGCAAAGTAATATTCAAAATGGCTTCCAAAATCACAGGTAACAGTCGCTTCCAATTGGGACGATTATCAATTACATGATATCTGGTTTCATAACCGAGCGACGGCCCTTGGCGGGCTATACACAACGACTGCAAGTATGTGTCGGCGTCTGTTGCAATCACACGAAGAAAACATTCCACTATTTGTTCAGTAATGCATCTTCTGCCCGTCAACTGAAGAACTTGCATTATTAATAATTGCTTATTAGTCTCAGGCTTTGGTAGTGGCAGAGTCCATCAAAATACTGCAGCATTATTCAAGTCCCACGATAGACATTGCATGACATTCGACTGGTTATAGCCAAGATGATGGCTCATCTTGACGACAAGACAACAAATAAGGGCAATGACATACGACTAATCATCCCAATAAACACAGGTAACAGTCTACAGATTCACCTGACATATGTCATGGTTGGCAATACATTACTACCCACGGTGTCCCGTTCTCACATCCACAGCGTCAATGTATGTTAACAAATGTTCCATTCGTTAGGTGGCGCCTCTGTAGCAATTAATATTCACCATGTTACGTAACGACGTCGAAATAACCACATGCAATATAAGTTCGTGAGGTGATACGACCACCTTAGAGTAGGCAGAACGACAGCCTTGTAAACGTCACTATCAAACAACACTTATTATACATAGTCAGTGTTCTTGGCACACAAATGACATCGCCGAGACTAGTGTAACACTTTGTGCAGTTACTATACAACCAATTATCGGCAGTGAGCTTGGCGTGTTTGACCAGATGAGGAAACTGTTCCGTTGGCAAATGCTTGTGATAGGACTTGACGAGTGTCAACTCCTTGGAGATAACTTTGACTGTCTGTCACAGCTGCACCGTAGTTCAGTGGACTATGTCTGCACAGCTTCCAGTGCATCGTTGAGTTGCACATGGAATAGACAAGTGGCGGGTGACGGACAGGACAGGCGACGGGTAGACTACAACAGACAAAGTTCAGTTGTCAGGTGTAAGGTGAATGAAGTAGAATGTCCTAAGATGTTTACATCTGTGAACATGAGCCTTCAGACATGTCAAATGTATATGTTTTAGTGATACAAAGATCTATTACGTGACCTTATTTAACAAGATTGCCACCCAGAGCATTAACTCTAGGTGGCAAGTGGAAAAGGAAACCCTTTGGCATATCGAGAGTCCAACCATTTTATCTATGTGTATCCCGCTCTTCTGAGGTATATGTCGATTTTATTTTTAAACATATTCACGCTACTAGCACCCACACAATCAGCAGATAAGCTGTTCCATTCATTTACAGTCCGTTGTGAAAATTATGTAATGTAACTTCATGTCCTCTAGTCCTTCTATCTTTCTTAACTGAGAAACAAATATTTCTAACAATATTTCCATAACCATTTATTATTTTAAACACTTTTATCTGATCTCCTCTCAATCTTGTGGTCTCTAGTGTTGTTAAACCATATTCTTTTAGGCGAATTTCATAACTAAGATCCCTCAGTTTTGGTATCATTTTAGTCGCTCTCCTCTGTAATCTTTCTAGCATATCTATGTCCTTCTTGCGACATGGCCTCCATGCTTACATTTCCCAAAATTGAACAGCATTTGCCACTTTTCAGACCATTTGATCAACCTGTTAAGATCATTTTGTAAATGCTGTCTATCTTCATCACGTTTAATCCTTCTAAACAATTTTGTGTAATCCGCAAATTTCAACACCTTGCTTGTTATTTCATCATCCAAATCATTGATATATGTTAAGAATAATATAGGTCCTAGTACTGATCCCTGTGGAACCCCACTCAAAACTGATTTCCAGTTTGAAGCCTCCCCATCAACAACTACCCGTTGTCTTCTATCAATCAGCCATTTTTCTATCCAGTTAATTATACCATTTCCTATGCCATGGGCCTTTAGTTTAAGCAGTAATCTTTGATGTGGTACTTTGTCAAAAACTTTTTGAAAATCTAATTAGACGATATCTACTGGTGATCCCTCATCTACCCACTTAGTGATGTCTTCCAAAAACAAAACATATTTGTTACGCATGACTTCGCTTTTAAAAACCCATCTTGAGATGGGTTTATCAAGTTATGTTTAACAAGAAAATCCACCATGTGATCTTTAATTAGTCTTTCTAATAATTTGCAAATCGTTGATGTTAAACTCACTATAATCTATAGTTCTCTGACTTTTTAATAACGGTATAATGTTTGCCTCTTTCCATTCTAAAGGAACCACTCCCCCTTCTAATGACAAATTGAAAACTGTTGCAAGCGGTAAGTTAATTTGTTCTACACTTTCCAATAGTAGTTTGGGCGGAATCCCATCCTCTCCAGGTGATTTATTATCCTTCATAGCCCTTATTTTCTTTGCTACCATTTCTGGGGTTACAATTAACTAAATAGTCTGAATCTGCCCCCTCTGGTACTGGCAGTGAATTAATATCTTCCCTGGTAAACACTGAACTAAAATACTCATTCAGGTCTTCTGCCATTAAGAATCCCTCTGACACTATATGTCCAGCACTATCTTCTAGAGGACCGACCTTAACCTGAACTTTCTGTTTGCTTTGAACATACGCATAAAAACTCTTGGTGTCATGTTTTATATTACTGGCTAATTATTGTTCATAGCTTCTCTTTGAATTTCTAATTTCAGCTGTAGCTTAGTTAAATGCTTCTTTATAACTGTTGTAGTCTTCATCATTTCCAGTACGTCTATATGACTTCCACATCATTTTTTATACTTAATTTTTCTAATGGCTTCTTTCGATAAGTGTTTCTTTTTGGACCGTCGCCCTTGTTTTTTGAAGGGTACAAATTTATCGTCTATGCACTTAATTTCACTCTTTAATATATTCCAGCATTTTGTTGCTGTCTTAATTTTAGTGTGTTATTCCAGTCTATCTTTGCTAAATATTTCCTCATGTCCTTACACCTTCCTTTGTCTCCTATACTGCTTTTTACTATTCCTTTCTGATTTTACTGTGATGATAAAATGAATCTGGTTGTGATCACTACTCCCCAGTGGCTCACATATCTTGACATTGTCAACTAATTCATTCTGTGAGGACAAAACCATGTCTAACACATTCTCACCCCTGGTTGGTTCTAGTATATGTTGAGAAAGGAAAGTATCTTGAACTAAAAACTTGTGGTCCTCACTCCCCATACTCTGTAGGGATTTCCATTGTATATGCCCATGTTTAAAATCCCTCATAATAATACAGTCCCGTTTGCTTACTTCCCTTATAGCATTTTGTATTTTCTCATTCTCTTCTATGCTTATGTTTGGACTTCGATAAACTAACCCAACTGTTAACGTTGAGTTTCCTGTAACTATGTTACACCAAACGGCTTCTTCGCAATCTGCTTCTCTTTCTAATTTTATTTCATGATCCTGGATAGATTCTTTAATATATAAAATAACTCCACCTCCCTTTCTTCCTATTCTATCTTTCCTAAACATTACATATCCTGTCTGTCCCAATTCGGCATCTGATATATCGGTGGTGGTCCAGGATTCGGTTGTACCTATTATGTGAGGGTCAATATCTTCTACCGTAATGTTTAGTTCATTTCTTTTGTTTACTATACTCCTTGCATTTAAACAAACACATTTATATCCAGCTTCAGAAGAGTTTTCCAGACTGTTCTTTGCTGATTTATTTGTGCTGTCTTTATATATGCCTCCAGTTTCAGGCTTCTCTGTGAGTTCCCCTGCGCATCTAGTTTAAATAGATGCAACCTGTCCCACTGTCAACAGATCGCAGCAGGTTCTCTGAGAAAACTGCTACCCCCTTTCGACTAAGATGGAGGCCATCTCTCATGTACATACCTTCCCTCCCAACAAAGTATCCCCATAAATCTGTGAATCCCACCCCCTCTTCTTCACACATCTGCTCAACTAGTTCGTTGATCGCCATCCTCTTGCAGTTTCTATACATTGCCCCCCTTCCTGGCAAAATTCCTGAGAGAATAATCTGTTCAACTCTTGTCTTCTTTAGCTTCCTCACTAACTGTCTATACTTCTGTACTATCGCAGTTGTTCCCTCCCTGTCTGCATTATTTGTTCCTACGTGTACTAGTATAGACCTTCCCTTGCCATGCTGCAATACCTTCTCTACCCTTTCAGTCACATGTTCTATCCTAGCCCCCGGTAGACAAACAATGACGTCCTTCCCCTCGCTTAGTGTCCTGTCCGTCTTTCTCATAATGGAGTTGCCCATAAACACCCTCTCTTTCCTCATTGCCCCCTCAATCACTGCCTCAGAGTAGCTCCTTCTCCGGTTTGCATCTGTCTGGTTGTTGTCTTTTACCCCTGTCGTCTTCTCTCCTGTTACATCTCTTCCGATCCATTCTTTCCTGTCACTTTTTCTCTTGTCACCTTTACTCCAGCGTCCCTTTCATCGACTTCTCTTCTATCACATTTGCTCTCACTTCCTTTCGTCCCTTCATCTTTCCTCCCATCTCATTTTCTTCTCTCCTCTCCCGTCCCATCCTCCCTCCCTCCTTCTCTACGGTCACTTTTTCCCCTGTCACCTTCACGCTTGTCACGTTTTCTGTCGTCGATTTTCCAATTTCTTCCCCTCCAACCACATTCCCTCCTCTCAATCTCCTTTCTTCAGTCTTCTTGCCACTGCTATTCTCTTTCATTCTTGCAGTATTCCCACCTCTCTCCCTGTCGTCTCTCTCAATTCCACCTGTCTCCTCACTAATTCCCATCTCCATCCCCTTCACAATATCTGTCAACCTAACTATCTCCTTCTGCAGACACTCCACCTTCCAACACCCAATGCACTGAAAGGTGAATCCCTCCTCCATGGTTTCTGCCCATGATTTCCCACAGCCGGACAATGCAAAATCTACCCAGCTGTGGCAATGATCGCACACCAAGTGCCTTGTCTTGCCGCTTGCAAGGCGCCACATCACTATC
Organism: Paraescarpia echinospica; assembly: GCA_020002185.1. Taxonomy (NCBI): domain Eukaryota; kingdom Metazoa; phylum Annelida; class Polychaeta; order Sabellida; family Siboglinidae; genus Paraescarpia; species Paraescarpia echinospica. Next base: position 8,052,066 of record CM034544.1, on the reverse strand, counting down.
ATAATTTATTTAATTATTTAATAATTTATCTAACTTAGTCTTTATAAAGACTGTTTCCTATGTACTACAGCTCACTTTGTTAGATTTCAATTACACAGCTGACTCTCTATCCTATCACGAATGCTAACATTTCCGGTAGTGACCTAATTAAAATACAATCAATTACGTTACCTTAGGCTGCTTTATTTATTTAGGTTACGCCGCACCCTAGCGAATACGTAGGACTCTATCTACGTAAACAATCTGGAGTTCGCCCGGCTATCGCCCTTGCTTAATTTTAACAATTCTACCTAATCAAAATATCTAGCAAGTACTGGCTTACACAGATATTATCTTATGTAAGTAGTTACATGGTTGTTACTTTATCTCCTATATATTCTACCACATAATCAGGTTTGTTAAATCTTGTTTACAACTTATCGAAGGCTAAGTTACCCTATTATCACTCACTAGACTAAAGTGTTGTAAAATACTTTAACTAACTTTAAGCACAGCTGCTACTCAATATGTTTACTGCAACTTTATGAACGATATTAAGGCAAGAATAATACTTATCAATCAGTAATTCCACTTGTTTATCAACTTTTCTGTACCACCAATTTCTACGATCTATCTCTGCCAAATATAGCCTCGAGTCAATGTGGGACCATCTCCTCTGTCCACTCTTACCTACTGTTTCAAACAGCAACACTACTCACCATGACACGAACTATGAAATCCCTTAAGACCAGACAGACACCCCATGTGAAATGGTGTTTTTTGATAAAAAATACTAAAAATGGCTTTTTGCCAGATTATGGAAATGAGATATCTCTGCGAGTAATTATGCTATACAAATCAGATTTTTAGTGTTGCATTCAGCAGAATCTGTTCTGTGAAAGGATCAGACTTTAAAAAAATTATCAACTGTGTGAAAGATATAAGTATATTTGTTGCATAAAAAGTTTTTTGCTCGCACTTTACCAAAAAATTATTTAAAAAATAAAAACAAAACATGGAAAAATGCTCTGATGATTTCACAATATTCTGTTTGTTACCATGGAAACAGGGGTCTGGCCACATAGTTCCATGTATTTTTTATTCAGTATGATTCATTGAATATTTTGGGCAAAAGAAATTAAACAATTTGGGCAAAATAAAAAATAACCCAATCACCTGCCATGTCTGGCTTTAATTTATATACAAATCAAATCAGCTAAATGTATGCAAGATCGATTTACAAGTAGATTCATCTAACACACAAACATTTGTATACCTGACTTTTGACCCAGCCCTTGGCCTATTTGTAACACGCGGATGGTTGATTTTGAAACCAGCCTCGAATGTATCTATTCTATTTATAGTAAACTTGTAACAATTAATAACATTCAGTGTCAATGATGAAATAAAACAATCTGAACCAGGAATATTATGCACGGACTACAATCGCGACATATACTAATTACTTATGTAAGCATTTTGTTTATTGATTTTATTAAAACATAAAAAAATAGGGCCTAATAAGAAAATCAGAAATTATATTTGTGTTTTCACTAAAGTTTGATGTTGATTTTGCCATTGACTAAAATGTATTAAAACTATTAATTCAAGATTGTGTTTAAAAATGAAGCAAAATCAGTGAACGTGCATTTATTACCTTTGAGCGAGTCCGTGACCTATTTCTAACAAACACCTGCACTTTGATTTTGAAACGATCCCTCGATTAATATATCTATTTATCAGTCAACTCGATACATTATTTCAAGTGGCCAGGACTGGAATAAATTAATGTGGACCAGAAATACAGTTGTCAGACAGTGTTTACCCTTGCCGGGGTGAATCTGGTTGCCCCAGTGACAGTGGTGTGAGGGCGTGATGGACATTCAATGGAAAGGTACTGATCAAGGACAAAAACAATGTGTCCACATAATGAGTGCCATGTTTGATCTCCACAAATACAAGTAATGTGCATCATTAACTCTGTGGCGACTCACTCGACTCGGACATTTAAAATAGTAGATTATTTTTACACTGACTTCTAAAAGTACATTTTTGTGCGGTTCCAATATGACTTGAGCTCCCATAAATTGTGTTAATATCAGGTGGAGTTGTCACAGGAGGTGTGTCATGGGTGCTTACCTGAGGTGGTGGTGACAATTAGTTTTAAGACTCTCTCTCAGCCTTCGCCTCATGTAGCCTGTCTTCTGCTATGTCGAGCCACTCTTCTAGCGCGTCCATGTCTTTGCCCCACCACTGACCCCTGCCCGCCAGGGGGCGTGTTTCTAGGCGGGTCAGGGTGGACTGGAGCTGGTCCACCCAGCGTTGGTTGTACACGATGGGGTCAGGGTGCCTGGCGCTTTGGCCCTGTGGACGCTGCAAGTCGACACTGCAACAAGACACGACTTCTAAACTAACTGTCACCTGTCTCCCTCCACTCGTGTCAACTCACACACGATGTGACAGCGGCAATAATGTCATCAAGTGTGCTGCTACTCACCTCGCCAACCACACCCGGGGTGTTTGTCGCACTGCTTTCCTCAACCTCGCAACGCCCGCCTCGCTTAGCCAGTTGTTGAACAGACTGCAACAGAAGAGTTACCCTTGGGGTGATTACACAAGGGTGATTACCCCCCAACAGTTCTACGTACACACCCGGCCCAGTTGACGCCATACCACGGAGGGAATTATTTGTTCCTGTCAGTCTCTGGTTGTTGTGGCCGGGGAAAGTTCCTTCTGAAAACTCCGTCACATTTTTACACAGTTTACCAATTTATAAACTGAACAATAAAATTAATTAATTGTTGAATTGTGACGACACAGTTGACAATAATAAGACCCTTTGGTGACAACACATGCGTTCACTAAGCTAGATTTGGTGACGTTTGACGCGGCAACAGTTTGACACGTTTTCTGAAAAGAAGTTTCCAGTAAGACATTGAATGTGAAAAGAAACAAAGTGTCACATTCGCATGAAGGGAATTTGAGGACAGAAACTCGGAGGGGAAAAGTTGGTGTCACTGGTGGGAAAATGTGGTGACAGGAGACAGGGTGCGGGGTAATTACCCGATGTCAGGGTAGACGGCAGTTTATAAAGAGAACGTAACATCCTACCTGAGTGTGCAAAATGCCGGTAATGTCACAACCGTCTCTGTCACGCGTCTGGCGGTGACGTCGTTGATGGAGTTGGAACCAAGCCTGTCACCAGAACAGTTCGTTGACATTGTGACATTTGTACAGTGTACAGTGGTGACACAAATGACAGGAACACAAAGCACGGGAAGTGACATAGTATTATTGCTAAAACGTTTTTGAATTTTGTGTAAGAACGTGTTGCTTAGTATGATTATGTGAGTCTATTTTAAAAGTCCACGTGCGTGTGTTACTGCGTGCGTGCATGCGTGTGTTATTACGTGTGTATGTACGTCATAGTAACATATGTTATATCGCGGGTGTCTACTTGTCTTGTGTGTACAGGTTAATTAGATTGTGTGTACGTACTTGTGTGTAAGTTAGTGTGTGTAGTGTGCCAAGTGTTGATACATGTTAATGCGTGTGTTGTGTGTCCAGTGTTGATACGTGTTAATGCGTGTGTACATGCGTGTGTTGTGTGTCCAGTGTTGATACGTGTTAATGCGTGTGTACGTGCATGTGTGTTGTGTGCCCAGTGTTGATACGTGTTAGTGCGTGTGCTGTAGGCTTCAGGACTCTCCTCACCATAACAACTTCAACGACGTCGCTGACGGCAGAGTTGTCACCAGACGGCCGACGTCTGTGTCATCAAGGTTGCACCGGTTCAGGCTGTTAACAAACACAACTGTTTATTTAGTATCTAACAGTAACACTCACAAGTAAACAAACTAGTCACATGATCAAGATGCTGTCATTATCAACACCCACTTTTGTGACAAGTCTCAATGTTTAGAATCCGTTGACAATATTGCGAGATGTGTTTATAAATGGCGAGTTAATAACAAGTTTGTTGTAGTTAATGAGATGTCAGACATTATCAGTTCAATGTAATCTAACATACCCCAGTAGCCTCAGCCGCGGCCAGTGGTCGATATTGCCGGCGACGGCGGACATCGGTCGGCCGTGGAGGTCGTTGCCGTAGAGTCTAAACAAACATCACATCTAAATGACTGCAACATCAGTTCAACAGTTCACTCAATACAACACATTAAACACATCCCACTAAACTCACTCGACATTTGTCTCTTCGTGCAGACCTGAATAAAGCGACTTTGTGAAGGAATAATCCGTGAAATGTCATTTTCGATCAATAAATGGGGATACCGTGGACTGTGTTTTTTTAATATCTGCATCTGCTAATAGCCCAATCATTTTCGGTCAAAACATGGGGATACCATGTTCAGTTAGTTTCAAATGAGTAGTCAGTCATAAAATGTATTCCTAAAGTTGTAAAAAAACTTTGGAACTTTACATTTAATTAATTTCGTTACGACGCCATTTGAGTTTTTTGGCAAGCCTCAATTAAAGGGTGTGCAATTGGAGGTTTTGTCCCCCCAGACTACCCAATAAACAAGGAACCAATGTTGAACCAGTTTGACAAGTGTCTTTCTAACTGGTATGGCTCCACCAGTACGTGTATAATTAATTCACATGTATTCACGTGAATGCACGTGATTCTTCATAAATTCACGGATTGTACTGAAGAAACTGCTATGGTTGTAGTGGAACGTGTATTCACGTGAATTCACGTTTTAAAATTTCAAGGGTCGACCTGGGGAAACCTATACGATTCTAGCAGCACGTGTATTCAGGTGAATAATTCACTTATTTTTTCAGATGTGGAACTGGAGAAAATGGCACTGTTTTACCAATACACATATTTACGTGAATTAATTCGTGTTTTTTGTTCGCGTGCAGAACTGGATAAATTAATTGGTACGGTCCTAGACGTACGTGTATTCACGTGAATGCACGTGTTCATTCATGTGCGGCCCTAGGAAGGCGTGTTTATTCATTTGCACTCCTGCACTGATCAGTTTTGTAACTTTAATAATTAGCATGAACATTAAACGGATCACGTGAAATAAGGTCAACTTATGGTACGGACTCTCACACATACGTAACGGTGAAAAGGTAAATTGACTGTGTAACAATAGTAAAAAGATCACTCGTCCAGTCTAATGTACCTCGATCTGCACCCATAAGGTCATTTTATAAATATAAGTAAGTGACAAATTGAAACACTGTAAAAACAGAACACATTATAAACATGTTTTCATTTATGTAGTTGGTATTCCTTCAGTTATCTTGATTAGCGAAGCCTGCGAATCCTAGATTGATGGGAGTTTAACAACCTCCGTGCAACTAGTGGCCATTTCGGGTGAGGGGTTGTTTGGAAAACAGATTAATCTTGGGGTGGTTCCCATCCCGGCAGTATACTATACATGCGTATTCAATATGGGATACCCAGCGTCCAACAATACTGCCAGTCAGTGAATCAATGTTCTGTCGGGCACGTACATAGGGCTAAGCTTTAATTTGACTATTATATTATACATACATACATATGTAATATTTCATATTATCCTTTATAATTATAATATCATCGTAGGACGTCTCCTCGTATTCAAGGATGGCATTAATCGTCCCGTTCTTATCTTCCTATTTGTCGTGCGTATGTTGGCTCATCCCAGCGGGCAGGCACACGATGTTCTTACACGTGTTTAATGGTATTTTGGTATTTGCAGATGACATCACAATGGCGTATAAAGGCGCATATGTTAGACATATTTTTATTGCCATCAATATGGGGTCTATTATACATTTTTCTGTTGGCAGCAAAGTCATACGGATAATTTACATATGTTATACATAGTTTTATTGATACCAAAATTACTGTGAACAGCTAGATTACCTTTTCACATCTCATCGTGATATAAAATCGACTGTCATTCCATTGACCTAGCAACAACTAAGGTCCGTCAAGCCGTCAAAGTGGGTGCCGAACATTAGCAGCTGTCGGACATTTTGTTGTGCATTCTGTTGAAATTCAGGCTTGAATATTTAGTTGTCATTGACGGGGCCTCAAATATATATATATATAATATATATATATATAATGTATATATATATATATACATATCATATATATATATATATAGGATGTGGTGGATTGGGGCTTAGGTCACGTGGAGCGGAGTAGCGCAGCGGTAAGAGCTCCAAACTCTCGACTGAGAGAACGCGGGTTCGAATCCTGCGGCAGTGTCGAACCTTGGGCAAGTTCGTTTACTCTACACTGCTAGTAGTAATAAGGGTTTCATCAACCCGGCCTTGAACCCGAGATCAAAGGATTTTTCGCTTTTTATAAGTAGAATTCCTACGTTTTTTATCAGTCGTGGTATGGATCGGAATGTGTAAAAAAAAGTGATTGATAGGTGTCCTTAGAAAGAGTGTGTCGACATCTAGTGACTAATCAGGAACTAAATAAGTAAATAATTAGGGTAATTAAGTACTAATTAGCAACAAGTGAGTAGCGCATTCACTAGAGGTCAGCACTAGCAATCAGCTAAAAATAGTAATTAGTCATTTAGTAACTAATTAGGGTAATTAAGTACTAATTAGCAATAAGTGTGTAGCGCATTCACTAGAGGTCAGCACAAGCAATAAGCTAAAAATGGTAATTAGTCATTAAGTAAATAATTAGGGTAATTAAGTACTAATTAGCAATAAGTGAGTAGTGCATTCACTAGAGGTCAGCACTAGCAATAAGCTAAAAATAGTAATTAGTCATTTAGTAACTAATTAGGGTAATTAAGTACTAATTAGTAATAAGTGAGTAGTGCAATTATTGGAGGAGAACGTTAGCAATAACTAAAAATAGTAATTATCAACTAATTAGTATGAATTAGGTATACGGGGATGTGGGGAAGGTTCTAGAAGGTTCTAGAAGCTTCTAGAAGCTTCTAGGCTGTAACGTGGTGCAGTGGCGTACCTGGTGTGGATCAGCGAGGTTAATCGGACGGATTAGTTTACGCGTCGTTGTGCCTGGCGCACTGGAGATCAGGAGGTTAATCGGGTGGCCTAGTTTTCACGACTCACTGCCAAATGGGTATCGTATGTCAATGTGCGCTGTCGGCGTTTATGCAGTGCGTTGAGCATTGTTTGTAGGAAGGCCGGAGAAATGTTTATTTTGGCTGTCAGCTGGCCGTGCGCCAGTATGCGCGGCGTTATAGGCAGGCGTTCGGTAACAGCTGATGTTTTGGTAACAGCTGATACGCGTGCATTGGCGTTGCAATATCGTTATAGCAGCTGGCGGCCGGAGCTGTCAGAATAAGTTGGCTATGTGCAGCGACGAATATGCGCGTGCATTAGGGTTGTGGCGTTGGAGACCGCTGGGGATTGGTGTATTAGCTGTCAGAGCTGGCTGTGTGCAGCAACGAATTAGTTGGAATATAGGCAGCAGTTGGAATGGTGTTATGCGTGTATGAGTTGGAATGCTGGTGGCGCGCATTATGCGAAAAGAAACACAGAAACAGCAATAAACGGTGAGAAATAAATTTTATTGTTATGAAGTACAAAGTGAACGGTGATTTTATTGTTACTATGAAGATGGGGGCGGCGGAAAGCGTTGATGGGGGTGATGATCGGGTGGTGGTGGTGGACCAAATCCGTGGCGCCTGGGTGGTGGTGAAGGATAACCTAAATGGACGGAAAGATGTGCTGGAATGGGTGGAGCGAATGATGGGGCGAGTACACGAGGACTTGGAAAGATTGACGCAAATGAGAAGGGTTGGGTGAAAGTTACGTGTTCTTCTGGTTGGGGTTTGTCTGCAGGTGTGGCGTTTAGACAGAATAAAGGTTCATCGTCGGTGTCGTCGGTGTCGCTGTCGAAGTTTTCTGTTTCGGTGGTGTGTTGTTGTTGGTGTGGTTCGACGGCTAAGGTTGGGCGGCGGCGTGGAGGTGGTGACGAGGCGAAGCTGACTGGGCGAGGTGTTGGTTCAACGAAATGCACCACAACGCCCCGACCGATGGCGTATGTTCGATGACTGAGTTCGGGTGAAATCACAAAGAGGTGCGTTCTGTGGGGGAAAGGAAAGTATCAATTATCGTCAGTAGTGTGATGGTGGCGATTACTGGCGCGCGGGGTTCGGCCTGCCGGGAGGCCATTCCGGTGAGTGTGGTTCGCAAGGGTTTCCGCCATACGGAGTCGATCGACTATAGTTCTTGTGCCACGAACAATAGGCGAACTCTGTGGGAGAAGGAAAAGTGTGATTAAGGGTCGGTAGTGTGACGACGGCGACGTCCAAGGAACAATGTGCCCCCAGGCCTATCGGCGCGCGGGGTTCTATCAACCAGAATCATATCGGTTGGGCGCAAATGTATTCTTGATGTATTAATGAATCCATTTCGGTGAGAGGGGCGCGCAAGGGTTTGCCCCCGCCCTATATGGAGTGTATCAAATCCGGCGATGTTTCGTCTGCAAGTATGAAAAAAGTATTAAAGTAATGGTGCGTCTGTTTTAGTGGGGGGCTGAAAAAAAGCAGTATTCATTAAGTCTGTAACGGGGCGTTTGTAAATAGCCTTTTAGTGGGGCGCACGTTAGTCTGGAAAAGCAGCTATAGTGTTTATATATATATATATAGGGCGTCTGTAAATAAAGGTAAATTTTTTGAAGAAAGCGGTCTGTAAATGGGAAGCGTTATTTAGTTAGTATCGTTGAACGTACCTTTCTCCGGGGCGTTGGGGTAGGGGTCGGGGAGGAGGCGGTGCAGCACTATTTCCGGCGGCTTGTGGAGGCGGCGGAGCGCTATTCCCGGCGACTTGGGGAGTGTCCCGAATCGGGGCGTTTGTAAATAGCCTTTTAGTGGGGCGCACGTTAACCTGGAAAAGCAGCTATAGTGTTCATCAAAGTCCGTAATAGCAGTGTTATTAATTTTCGGTAGGTGACGTGTGACGACGGCGACGACCAAGGTACAATGTGCCCCCAGGCCTATCTTCGCGCGGGGTTCGGTCAACTAAAATCATATCGGTAGGGCGTAAGCGTATTCTCGTCGGCTGTATAAACCCATTCCGGCGAGAGAGGCGCGCAAGGGTTTGCGCCCGCCCTATCTGGAGCGTGTCAAACCCGGCAATGTTTCGTCTGCAAGTATGAAAAGTATTAAAGTAATGGTGCGTCTGTTTTAGTGGGGCCTGAAAAAAAGCAGTATTCATTAAGTCTGTAACGGGGCGTTTGTAAATAGCCTTTTAGTGGGGCGCACGTTAACCTGGAAAAGCAGCTATAGTGTTCATCAAAGTCCGTAGTAGGGCGTCTGTAAATAAAGGTAGATTTTGAAAAAGAAAGCGGTCTGTAAATAAGAACTTATTAGTAAATTGGAAGCGTTATTTAGTTAGTATCGTTGAACGTACCTTTCTCCGGGGTGTTGGGGTCGGGGTCGGGAAGGCGGCGCACTATTTCCGGCGGGTTGGGGAGGCGGCGCTTATATCGGTAGGGCGTAAGCGTATTCTCGTCGGCTGTATAAACCCATTCCGGCGAGAGGGGCGTGCAAGGGTTTGCGCCCGCCCTATCTGGAGCGTGTCAAACCCGGCAATGTTTCGTCTGCAAGTATGAAAAGTATTAAAGTAATGGTGCTTCTGTTTTAGTGGGGCCTGAAAAAAAAGCAGTATTTATTAAAGTCTGTAACGGGGCGTTTGTAAATAGCCTTTTAGAAGGGCGCACGTTAACCTGGAAAAAGCAGCTATAGTGTTCATCAAAGCCCGTAATAGGGCGTCTGTAAATAAAGGTAGGTTTTGAAAAAAGAAAGCGGTCTGTAAATAAGAAGTTATTAGTAAATTGGAAGCGTTATTTTGTTAGTATCGTTGAACGTACCTTTCTCCGGGGCGTTGGGGTCGGGGTCGGGGAGGCGGCGCACTATTCCCGGCGGGTTGGGGAGGACGAATCGTCAGCCGTAGAGTTGCGACCTTCATTGTGGGGCTTAATCGTGAGAAATGAATTGAGCAGTTGTTGCGCAGTTGTTTTGCGCGGCAACGTGTAGCGGTCTAGACACGTACGCCGTAGGCTTACATAAGGGGCTGACGTCACTGGTTATATAAGGCGCTTATGTAACTGTTTGTAAGTGCCTAAAACGGCAGTTAAAGGTGAAATACGCGAAAACTAAGCGGTCTATAATATACAGTAGGGACTGGAGAATCGTATGGTAAGAGTCGACAATAATCAATAATCGATAATCAATCAAGTGTGGTTATGAGGTAGTGGCGTTTGCAATGAAATAAATACAGTGTATTGCGAATATTTGTATTTATTGTAGGTTCCTGTGCAAGCTATATGAAGTTTACAACTTCAGTTTAATAACAATGCCACTAAAAGAATGTACTTATGTGTAAGGTTATATAGTGGTTACGTGTGAGGTGATGCAGTCAGTAGCTCATACCAGAGGCGGGAGTGTAGTGGTTAGAGCAGTGGGCTCTCTTACCAGAGGTGGTAGTGTAGTGGTTAGAGCAGTGAATTATCAATCCAGAGGTGGTAGTGTAGTGCTTAGGGCAGTGGACTCTCGTACAAGAGGTGGTAGTGTAGTGGTTAGAGCAGTGGCCTCTTATATCAGAGGTGATAGTGTAGTGGTTAGTGCTCTCATACTGAGGTGGTAGTTTAGCGGTTAGGGCAGAAGACTCTCGTACCAGAGGTGGTAGTGTAGTGGGTAGGGCAGTGGACAAGTAGGTGGTAGTGTAGTGCTTAGGGCAGTGGACTCTCGTACAAGAGGTGGTAGTGTAGTGTTTAGAGCAGTGGCTTCTTATACCAGAGGTGATAGTGTAGTGGTTAGTGCTCTCATACAGAGGTGGTAGTTTAGCGGTTAGGGCAGAAGACTCTCATACAGTGGTGGTAGTGTAGTGGTTAGAGCAGTGCGTTCTCAAATAGAGGTGGTAGTGTAGTGGTTAGAGCAGCGGACATGCAAGGTGACCGTGGGAGAACGGTGCTGGATGGGAGGTTGTTAGGCGTGGTTTAGGCCCAAAAACGCAGGAAGGTACGTGATACTTATGTCTTAACCACTATTATGTGCTATGTGCTGACGTACATTCAGGGGCGCGCGGCGTTGAACTACTTCTACGCCAAACGTCGCGTGCTCGACGACGGCGTCACTACGGCGCCGATACTCGTATAAACAACCTACCTAACATAAGGACTACCCCTACCTACCTACCTACCTACCTAAGTGGGCGACTTTTTTTTTTTTTTTTTTTTTATAAATAAAAAAGGTTCAGTCGTCGGGGCTACTGAACCTTTTTTATTTTACAAAAAAAAATAAAATAAAATAAAAGTGGCCCCCTTAGGTAGGTAGGTAGGTAGGTAGGTAGGTAGGGGTAGTCCTTATGTTAGGTAGGTTGTTTATACGAGTATCGGCGCCGTAGTGACGCCGTCGTCGAACACGCGACGTTTGGCGTAGAAGTAGTTCAACGCCGCGCGCCTCTGAATGTACGTCAGCACATAGCACATAATAGTGGTTAAGACATAAGTATCACGTACCTTCCTGCGTTTTTGGGCCTAAACCACGCCTAACAACCTCCCATCCAGCACCGTTCTCCCACGGTCACCTTGCATGTCCGCTGCTCTAACCACTACACTACCACCTCTATTTGAGAGTGCACTGCTCTAACCACTACACTAACACCACTGTATGAGAGTCTTCTGCCCTAACCGCTAAACTACCACCTCTGTATGAGAGCACTAACCACTACACTATCACCTCTGGTATAAGAAGCCACTGCTCTAACCACTACACTACCAACTCTTGTACGAGAGTCCACTGCCTTAAGCACTACACTACCACCTCTGATATGAGAATTCACTGCTCTAACCAGTACACTACCACCTCTGGTAAGAGAGTCCACTGCTCTAACCACTACACTCCCGTCTCTGGTATGAGAGTTCCCTGTTCAAACACTACACAACCACCTCAGTATGAGAGCATATGAGAATTTACTGCTCTAACCACTACACTACCACCTCTGGTAAGAGAGTCCACTGCTCTAACCACTACACCCCCGTCTCTGGTATGAGAGTTGACTGCTCAAACACTACACGACCACCTCAGTATGAGAGCACTAACCACTACACTACCACCTCTGGTATAAGACGCAACTGCTCTAACCACTACACCACCACCTCTTGTACGAAAGTCCACTGCCCACTGCTCTAACCACTACACTACCACCTCTTGTACGAGAGTCCACTGCCCTAAGCACTACACTTCCGCCTCTGGTATGAGAGTTCACTGCTCTAACCATTACACTACCAGCTCTGGTAAGAGAGCCCACTGCTCTAACCACTACACTCCCGCCTCTGGTATGAGAGTTCACTGCTCAAACACTACACGACCACCTCAGTATTAGCAGTATACCTTGCAGGTTAGTGGGCAGTACACATTGCAGGTTAATGGGCAGTATACCTTGCGTCCACTGCTCAAACACTACACGACCACCACTGTATGAGAGTCCACTGCCCTAGCCACTACACTACCACCTCTTCAAATGAGAGTCCGCTGCTCTAACCACTACACTACCACCTCTATTTGAGAGTGGATTGCTCTAACTACTACACTACCACCTCTACGAGAGTCTTCTGCCCTAACCGCTAAACTACCACCACTGTATGAGAGCACTAACCACTACAATATCACCTCTGGTATAAGAGGTCACTGCCTTAAGCACTACACTACCACCTCTGGTATGACAATTCACTGCTCTAATCACTACACGACCACCACTGTATGAAAGTCCACTGCCCTAGCCACTACCCTAGAGAGTCCACTGCCCTAGCCACTACACTATCACCTCTTCAAATGAGAGTCCGCTTCTCTAACCACTACATTACCACATCTGGTATCAGAGTGTACTGCTCAAACACTACACGACCACATCTGTATGAGAGTCTTCTGCTCTAACCGCTAAACTACCACCTCTGTATGAGAGCTCTAACCACTACACAATCACCTATAGTATAATAGGCCACTGTTCTAACCACTACACTACCACCTCTTGTTCGATAATTTACTGCCCTAAGCTCTACACTACCATCTCTGGTATGAGAATTCACTGCTCTAACCACTACACTACCACCTCTGGTATCAGAGCCCACTGCTCTAACCACTACACTCCCGCCTCTGGTATGAGAGTTCACTGCTCAAAACACTACACGACCACCTCTTGTACGACAGCACTAAGCACTACACTACCACATCTGGTATGAGAGCCCTGCGCGATTGTTTACGCGACGCTAGCGCCACTGTGTACTCTATTTCGGACGCTACTGACTACATCACATCACACGTAACCACTATATAACCTTACACATAAGTACATTCTTTTAGTGGCATTGTTATTAAGCTGAAGTTGTAAACTTCATATAGCTTGCACAGGAACCTACAATAAATACAAATATTCGCAATACAGTGTATTTATTTCATTGCAAACGTCACTACCTCATAACCACACATATAACCACGCATACGTCATAACCACGCACATAACCATACGCTATATATAGTCATCGATTATTGATTATATTATAGTCACTAGAGAGTCCACTGCCCTAAGCACTACCCTACCACATCTGGTATGAGAGCCCTAACAACTACAATAGCACCTCTGGTAAGAGAGCCCACTGCTCTAACCACTACACTCCCGCCTCTGGTATCAGAGTCCGCTGTGGGGGTGGGGGCCCCTGAACCACGCCTAACAACCTCCCATCCAGCACCGTTCTCCCACGGTCACCTTGCATACCTTGCGGGTTAGTTAGCAGTACACCTTGCAGGTTAGTGGGCAGTACACATTGCAGGTTAATGGACAGTATACCTTGCGTCCACTGCTCAAACACTACACGACCACCACTGTATGAGAGTCCACTGCCCTAGCCACTACACTACCACCTCTGGTACGAGAGTCTTCTGCCCTAACCGCTAAACTACCACCTCTGTATAAGAGCACTAACCACTACAATATCACCTCTGGTATAAGAGGCCACTGCTCTAACCACTACACTATCACCTCTTATACGAGAGTCCACTGCCCTAAGCACTACACTACCACCTACTTGTCCACTGCCCTAGCCACTACACTACCACCTCTGGTACGAGAGTCTTCTGCCCTAACCGCTAAACTACCACCTCAGTATGAGAGCACTAACCACTACACTATCACCTCTGGTATAAGAGGCCACTGCTCTAACCACTACACTACCACCTCTTGTACGAGAGTCCACTGCCCTAAGCACTACACTACCACCTCTGGTTTGATAATTCACTGCTCTAACCACTACACTACCAACTCTGGTAAGAGAGCCCACTGCTCTAACCACTACACTCCCGCCTCTGGTATGAGAGCTACTGACTACATCACCTCACACGTAACCACTATATAACCTTACACATAAGTACATTCTTTTAGTGGCATTGTTATTAAGCTGTAAACTTCATATAGCTTGCACAGGAACCTACAATAAATACAAATATTCGCAATACACTGTATTTATTTCATTGCAAACGCCACTACCTCATAACCACACTTGATTGATTATCGATTATTGATTATTGTCGACTCTTACCATACGATTCTCCAGTCCCTACTGTATATTATAGACCGCTTAGTTTTCGCGTATTTCACCTTTAACTGCCGTTTTAGGCAATTACAAACAGTTACATAAGCGCCTTATATAACCAGTGACGTCAGCCCCTTATGTAAGCCTACGGCGTACGTGTCTAGACCGCTACACGTTGCCGCGCAAAACAACTGCGCAACAACTGCTCAATTCATTTCTCACGATTAAGCCCCACAATGAAGGTCGCAACTCTACGGCTGACGATTCGTCCTCCCCAACCCGCCGGGAATAGTGCGCCGCCTCCCCGACCCCGACCCCAACGCTCCGGAGAAAGGTACGTTCAACGATACTAACAAAATAACGCTTCCAATTTACTAATAACTTCTTATTTACAGACCGCTTTCTTTTTTCAAAATCTACCTTTATTTACAGACGCCCTATTACGGGCTTTGATGAACACTATAGCTGCTTTTTCCAGGTTAACGTGCGCCCTTCTAAAATGCTATTTACAAGCGCCCCGTTACAGACTTTAATAAATACTGCTTTTTTTTCAGGCCCCACTAAAACAGACGCACCATTACTTTAATACTTTTCATACTTGCAGACGAAACATTGCCGGGTTTGACACGCTCCAGATAGGGCGGGCGCAAACCCTTGCGCGCCCCTCTCGCCGGAATGGGTTTATACAGCCGACGAGAATACGCTTACGCCCTACCGATATAAGCGCCGCCTCCCCAACCCGCCGGAAATAGTGCGCCGCCTTCCCGACCCCGAACCCAACGCCCCGGAGAAAGGTACGTTCAACGATACTAACTAAATAACGCTTCCAATTTACTAATAAGTTCTTATTTACAGACCGCTTTCTTTTTCAAAATCTACCTTTATTTACAGACGCCCTATTACGGACTTTGATGAACACTATAGCTGCTTTTCCAGGTTAACGTGCGCCCCACTAAAAGGCTATTTACAAACGCCCCGTTACAGACTTCATGAATACTGCTTTTTATCAGGCCCCACTAAAACAGACGCACCATTACTTAATACTTTTCATACTTGCAGACGAAACATTGCCGGGTTTGACACGCTCCAGATAGGGCGGGCGCAAACCCTTGCGCGCCTCTCTCGCCGGAATGGGTTTATACAGCCGACGAGAATACGCTTACGCCCTACCGATATGATTTTAGTTGACCGAACCCCGCGCGAAGATAGGCCTGGGGGCACATTGTACCTTGGTCGTCGCCGTCGTCACACGTCACCTACCGAAAATTAATAACACTGCTATTACGGACTTTGATGAACACTATAGCTGCTTTTCCAGGTTAACGTGCGCCCCACTAAAAGGCTATTTAGAAACGCCTCGATTCGGGACACTCCCCAAGTCGCCGGGAATAGCGCTCCGCCGCCTCCCCAAGCCGCCGGAAATAGTGCTGCACCGCCTCCTCCCCGACCCCTACCCCAACGCCCCGGAGAAAGGTACGTTCACCGATACTAACTAAATAACGCTTCCCATTTACAGACCGCTTTCTTCAAAAAATTTACCTTTATTTACAGACGCCCTATTACGGACTTTTGATAAACACTATAGCTGCTTTTCCAGACTAACGTGCGCCCCACTAAAAGGCTATTTACAAACGCCCCGTTACAGACTTAATGAATACTGCTTTTTTTCAGCCCCCCACTAAAACAGACGCACCATTACTTTAATACTTTTTTCATACTTGCAGACGAAACATCGCCGGATTTGATACACTCCATATAGGGCGGGGGCAAACCCTTGCGCGCCCCTCTCACCGAAATAGATTGATTAATACATCAAGAATACATTTGCGCCCAACCGATATGATTCTGGTTGATAGAACCCCGCGCGCCGATAGGCCTGGGGGCACATTGTTCCTTGGACGTCGCCGTCGTCACACTACCGACCCTTAATCACACTTTTCCTTCTCCCACAGAGTTCGCCTATTGTTCGTGGCACAAGAACTATAGTCGATCGACTCCGTATGGCGGAAACCCTTGCGAACCACACTCACCGGAATGGCCTCCCGGCAGGCCGAACCCCGCGCGCCAGTAATCGCCACCATCACACTACTGACGATAATTGATACTTTCCTTTCCCCCACAGAACGCACCTCTTTGTGATTTCACCCGAACTCAGTCATCGAACATATACGCCATCGGTCGGGGCGTTGTGGTGCATTTCGTTGAACCAACACCTCGCCCAGTCAGCTTCGCCTCGTCACCACCTCCACGCCGCCGCCCAACCTTAGCCGTCGAACCACACCAACAACAACACACCACCGAAACAGAATACTTCGACAGCGACACCGACGACACCGACGATGAACCTTTATTCTGTCTAAACGCCACACCTGCAGACAACCCCCAACCAGAAGAACACGTAACTTTCGCCCAACCCTTCTCATTTGCGTCAATCTTTCCAAGTCCTCGTGTACTCGCCCCATCATTCGCTCCATCCATTCCAGCCCATCTTTCCGTCCATTTAGGTTATCCTTCACCACCACCCGGGCGCCACGGATTTGGTCCACCACCACCACCCGATCATCACCCCCATCAACGCTTTCCGCCGCCCCCATCTTCATAGTAACAATCACCGTTCACTTTGTACTTCATAACAATAAAATTTATTTCTCACCGTTTATTGCTGTTTCTGTGTTTCTTTTCGCATAATGCGCGCCACCAGCATTCCAACTCATACACGCATAACACCATTCCAACTGCTGCCTATATTCCAACTAATTCGTTGCTGCACACAGCCAGCTCTGACAGCTAATACACCAATCCCCAGCGGTCTCCAACGCCACAACCCTAATGCACGCGCATATTCGTCGCTGCACACAGCCAATTTATTCTGACAGCTCCGGCCCCCAGCTGCTGCACACAGCCAGCTCTGACAGCCAATACACCAATCCCCAGCGGTCTCCAACGCCACAACCCTAATGCACGCGCATATCCGTCGCTGCACACAGCCAACTTATTCTGACAGCTCCGGCCGCCAGCTGCTATAACGATATTGCAACGCCAATGCACGCGTATCAGCTGTTACCAAAACATCATCTGTTACCGAACGCTTGCCTATAACGCCGCGCATACTGGCGCACGGCCAGCTGACAGCCAAAATAAACATTTCTCCGGCCTTCCTACAAACAATGCTCAACGCACTGCATAAACGCCGACAGCGCACATTGATATACGATACCCATTTGGCAGTGAGTCGTGAAAACTAGGCCACCCGATTAACCTCCTGATCTCCAGTTCGCCAGGCACAACGACGCGTAAACTAATCCGTCCGATTAACCTCGTTGATTCACACAAGGCACGCCACTGCACCACGTTACAGCCTAAAAGCTTCTAGAACCTTCTAAAACCTTCCCCACATCCCCGTATACCTAATTAATACTAATTAGTTGATAATTACTATTTTTAGTTATTGCTAACGTTCTCCTCCAATAATTGCACTACTCACTTATTGCTAATTAGTACTTAATTACCCTAATTAGTTACTAAATGATTAATTACTATTTTTAGCTTATTGCTAGTGCTGACCTCTAGTGAATGCACTACTCACTTATTGCTAATTAGTACTTAATTACCTAAATTATTTACTTAATGACTAATTACTATTTTTAGCTTATTGCTAGTGCTGACCTCTAGTGAATGCGCAGTGCTGACCTCTAGTGAATGCGCTACACACTTATTGCTAATTAGTACTTAATTACCCTAATTAGTTACTAAATGACTAATTACTATTTTTAGCTTATTGCTAGTGCTGACCTCTAGTGAATGCGCTACTCACTTGTTGCTAATTAGTACTTAATTACCCTAATTATTTACTTAATTAGTTCCTGATTAGTCACTAGATGTCGACACTCTCTTTCTAAGGACACCCATCAATCACTTTTTTTTGACACATTCCGATCCATACCACGACTGATAAAAAACGTAGGAATTCTACTTATAAAAATCGAAAAATCCTTTGATCTCGGGTTCAAGGCCGGGTTCATGAAACCCTTATTACTACTACTGCTTCAGTTCACTCAGCTGTATAAATGAGTACCTGGTAAAGACAATGGTGGATATTTGTGTACGCACAGTCTTCGCGCATTAATTGCAGTGTGGCTGAATGCTTCTCAGAGAAGTCAAGATGGTGTTCGATTGAACAGGTCTGCCAGGGAGTAAAGTGTAAAATCCTGAGGACTGGATACTGCGCTATATAAGAACTTACTTTTTTTTATAGGTACATGATTACACACTCAAACACACACCCACATACACGCGAGCACACACACGCGCGCGCGCATACGCACACACAAAGACGAATAAGGTGATGAAAATTATGAATATCAATAATTAGGATGGTGATGATGTAGAATGGTGATGATGATTGATGGTATTGACAATGAACATGAAGAAGAGATTGATAACGGTGATGCATATGAAGATTATAAAGATTCAGATGAAGACGACAACGAAGACGATGAAATGAAGGTCAGATTATTATGATGATAATAATCCACACACTACATGATCGATATGTTTCACCCTTGTAAACACTGAGTGTATCATCAATACCATGTTAAAACCAGCGCAAAATCTGCTAATCAGTCAAATTGAAAACTGTCCCGGCAGAAACCAAGTACAAACACATGACCAATAAGGTCATTTTGTTCACAGAAGAAACGAATTCTAGCCACTGGCGTTGGTTTCGTATCGATTGGTCCACTGGGTCAAAAAACGAAACCCTAGAGTTTATCTACGAACCCTAGGTTTAAAAACTACATCTATTGCATCCACCAACCATTGACACAACGTCCCCCGCGAAATAAAGATCACGTCCATCACGCGCAAGTAGCATATGCGCAGGCGCGCCAGTGTAACTTTCAAATGGGATTCGTCAGGAAATGGTCAATACTTCGCGGGGAATTATGGAAAATATGGGTGGGGATTTTCAACCGAAATATTATATTTTGGAGGGAGAATGATTCGGTTCACTTTTGTACAACAACATATAATATTTATGTATACCATTCAAAAAGTACTTATACTCTCGCTGTTGTTCTCATAAACATATTTCTTTTTACAACATAGTGTATTCGTACTACAATGTACATTTCAGCTAAAACAATATTTATATTATAAAACATATCCATAACTGTTATCTTCTTTAATCGCCAAAGTAGGTAATGCGTGAA
Source organism: Paraescarpia echinospica (assembly GCA_020002185.1). Lineage (NCBI taxonomy): Eukaryota > Metazoa > Annelida > Polychaeta > Sabellida > Siboglinidae > Paraescarpia > Paraescarpia echinospica. Next base: position 8,032,323 of record CM034544.1, on the reverse strand, counting down.
TAATTTATGACAATTACCCATAGTCATAGATCAGGAGGGCAATTGAGTGGCCTGGTTTTCACGACTCACTGGCAAATGGGGTGTCGTATGTCAGGCTGTAGGAATTTTATGTGCATTGTTTGACGGAAGGCCGGATAAATGTTTTTCGTGCCGCATAGGCGCCGATGTGGGTATTGCCTGTCAGTGCTGGCCGCGGTACGGCTGAATTTTTGGTAACAGCCGATGCACGTGCATCAGCGGTGCAAAATCGTTATAGCGGCTGGAGGCCGGAGCTGTCAGGATACGCGTGCATTGGAGTTATCGTTATAGCAGCTGGAGGTCGGAGCTGTCAGATTGGCCTGTGCGCGTGTATTAAGCTTGTGGCTTTGGCGATCGCTGGATTTTTCGTGTGTGAGTTGGAATGCTGGTGGAAACACATTTGGTAACAGCTGATACGCGTGCAATATCGTTAGAGCAGCTGGAGGCCGGAGCTGTCAGATTGGCCTGTGCGCGTGTATTAAGCTTGTGGCTTTGGCGATCGCTGGTGTTTGGTGTTGCAACGCCGAATAGGTGGAAATATTATTCTTGTGTGATTTGGAATGCTGGTGGTGGAATGCTGGTGGAGTGCGAAAGGAAACACAGAAACAGCAATAAACGGTGAGAAATAAATTTTATTGGCATACAGATGAATTTATTATGAAGACGGAAAGGGGTCATGGGGGTGGACTAAAGCCGTGGCGGCCGGGGGGCTGTGGAGGAAAGCCTAAATGAACGGAAAGATGTGCTGGGATGGGTAGCGCAAATGAGGGGAGGAGAATTTGAGGGGGTGGAAAGATATCAGCAAAGGAGAATGGCTGTGTGAAAGTCGCTTCTGGTAGGGGGTTGTCTGCAGCTAGAAATTGTAAATCGGGGATGCCACTGTAGCCGTCGTCGAAGTTTTCTTCTGGTTCTTCGTCACTGTCGTATTGTTGTTCTTGTTGTTGTTGTTGTTCTTGTTGTCGTCGCGGCTCGACGGCTGAGAGGGGCCGGTGGTGGCGTCGTGACGCGGTGAAGCTGATTGTGTGAGGGTTAGGACCGACGAAGTGCATTATAGTGCCCCGTCCGATATCGTAGCGTCGATGCGTTAGGCCAGGGTCGATCACGTAGATGTGTCTGCTGTGGGACGGAGGAAAAGTTCAATTAGCGTCGGGGTGGCGTCTACTGGCGCGCGGGGCTCGCCCTGCCGGGTGTCCATTCCGATGAGTGTGGTTGGCGAGGGTTTGTCCCATAAGGAGCCGATTGACCAGTTCGGGGGCCACGACCAATAGGCGATATCTGTGGAGAAGGAAAAAGTGTTAAGGGGTGTGATGTGGTCGGCGACGTCCAAGGTACAATGTGGCCTCAGGCCTATCGGCGCGCGGCCTTCTATCAATCATAATCAGATCGCCTGGGCTCAAATTCATTCTAGATCTATTAATGAAGCCGTTTCGGTGCGAGGGCCTCGCAAGGGTTTGCCCGCGCCCTATATGCAGTGTATCGAAGCCGGCGATGTTTCGTCTGCAAGTATGAAAAAAGTATTAAGCCTAGACACGTACGCCATAGCCTTACATAAGGGGCTGACGTCACTGTTTATATAAAGCGCTTATGTAACTGTTTGTAAGTCTTTAAAACGACCGTTAAAGGTGAAATGTGAGCAAACTAAGCGGCCTATAATAGTCAGTGGGGACTAGAGAATCTTATGGTAACTTTATATTAGGAAATAAAAGTGGCGTTCTGTTAGTGCACTAGGCTGACCGAGAGATTTTTTTCAGTTTTAGTAACATTGTAAGAGTCGGCTGCTTTGCGGCTCGCGTGCGCTCGCTCACGGGGGCCGCGTGCGGGCCGCGTGCAAAGCGCTTATATAGGGACTGGGCGGAGAACGTCTAAGTATCGTCGCTGTCGTGTTGCTACCGTTGCAGTAACTTTGTGTGTTGCAGAGCGTTGTTGATCATGTCGCCGCCTGTGAGGGTCTGGTACAGTATTGTAACACTTGTTCTGTTCTATCTCCAGTGTTTCCTGTCTACAGCCCCTGTCTCCATCTCCTCCAGTCTTATTGTATATGGGTGAGGGACTGGTACAGTATTGTAACACTAGTTCTGTTCTTTCTCCAGTGTTTCCTGTCTAAAGCCCTTGTCTCCATCTCCTCCAGTCTTATTGTATAGGAGTGAGGGTCTGGTACAGTAATGTGACAATTGTTCTGTTCTTTCTCCAGTGTTTCCTGTCCACAGCCCCTGTATCTGTCTCCTCCAGTCTTATTGTATAGGGATGAGGGTCTAGTACAGTATCTTAACTCTTGTTCTGTTCTTTGTCCAGTGTTTCCTGTCTACAGCCTCTGTCTCCATCTCCTGCAGTCTTATTGTATAGGGTTGAGGGTCTGGTGCAGTATTGTAACACTTGTTCTGTTCTTTCTCCAGTGTTTCCTGTCCACAGCCCCTGTCTCCATCTCTTCTATTCTTATTGTATAGGGGTGAGGGTCTGGTACAGTATTGTAACACTTGTTCTGTTCTTTCTCCAGTGTTTCCTGTCTACAGCCCGTCTCCATCTCCTCCAGTCTTATTATATATGGGTGAGGGTCTGGTACAGTATTGTAACACTTGTTCTGTTCTTTCTCCAGTGTTTACAACCCTTGTCTCCATCTCATCCAGTCTTATTGTAAAGGGGTGAGGGTCTGGTACAGTATTGTAACACTTGTTCTGTTCTTTCTCCAATGTTTCCTGTCTACAGCCCCTGTCTCCATCTCCTCCAGTCTTATTTTATAGGGGTGAGGGTCTGGTACAGTATCGTAGCAATTGTTCTGTTCTTTCTCCAGTGTTTCCTGTCTACAGCCCCTGTCTCCATCTTCTCCAATCTTATTGTATAAGGGTGAGGGTCTGGTACAGTAATGTGACAATTGTTCTGTTCTTTCTCCAGTGTTTCCTGTCCACAGCACCTGTCTCCATCTCTTCCAGTCTTATTGTATAGGGGTGAGGGTCTAGTACAGTATATTAACTCTTGTTCTGTTCTTTGTCCAGTGTTTCCTGTCTACAGCCTCTGTCTCCATCTCCTACAGTCTTATTGTATAGGGGTGAGGGTCTGGTACAGTATTGCCACACTCGTTCTGTTCTTTCTCCAGTGTTTCCTGTCTACAGCCCCTGTCTCCATCTCCTGCAGTCTTATTGTATAGGGGTGACGGTCTGGTACAGTATTGTAACACTTGTTCAGTTCTTTCTCCAGTGTTTCCTGTCCACAGCCCCTGTCTCCATCTCTTCCATTCTTATTGTATAGGGGTGAGGGTCTGGTACAGTATTGTAACACTTGTTCTGTTCTTTCTCCAGTGTTTCCTGTCTACAGCCCGTCTCCATCTCCTCCAGTCTTATTATATATGGGTGAGGGTCTGGTACAGTATTGTAACACTTGTTCTGTTCTTTCTCCAGTGTTTCCTGTCTACAACCCTTGTCTCCATCTCCTCCAGTCTTATTGTAAAGGGGTGAGGGTCTGGTACAGTATTGTAACACTTGTTCTGTTCTTTCTCCTATGTTTCCTGTCTACAGCCCCTGTCTCCATCTCCTTCAGTCTTATTTTATAGGGGTGAGGGTCTGGTACAGTATCGTAGCCTGTCCACAGCCCCTGTCTCCATCTCCTCCAGTCTTATTGTATAGGGGTGAGGGTCTGGTACAGTATTGTAACACTTCATCTGTTCTTTCTCCAGTGTTTCCTTATTGTAAAGGGGTGAGGGTCTGCTACAGTATTGTAACACTTGTTCTCTTCTTTCTCCAATGTTTCCTGTCTACAACCCCTGTCTCCATCTCCTCCAGTCTTATTTTATAGGGGTGAGGGTCAGGTACAGTATCGTAGCACTTGTTCTGTTCTTTCTCCAGTGTTTCCTGTCTACAGCCCCTGTCTCCATCTTCTCCAGTCTTATTGTATAAGGGTGAGGGTCTGGTACAGTAATGTGACAATTGTTCTGTTCTTTCTCCAGTGTTTCCTGTCCACAGCACCTGTCTCCATCTCTTCCAATCTTATTGTATAGGGGTGATGGTCTGTACAGTATTGCAACACTTGTTCTGTTCTTTCTCCAGTGTTTCCTGTCCACGGCCCCTGTATCCATCTCCTCCAGTCTTATTGTATAGGGTTGAGGGTCTGGTACAGTAATGTGACAATTGTTCTTTTTTTCTCGTGTTTCCTGTCCACAGCTCCTGTCTCCATCTCCTCCAGTCTTATTGTATAGGGGTGAGGGTCTGGTACAGTATTGTAACACTTCATCTGTTCTTTCTCCAGTGTTTCCTATCTACAGCCCCTGTCTCCATCTCCTCCAGTCTTATTGTATAGGGGTGAGGGTCTTGTACAGTAATGTGACACTTGTTCTGTTCTTTCTCCAGTGTTTCCTGCCTACAATCCTTGTGTCCATTGCCTCCAGTCTTATTGTATAGGGGTGAGGGTCTGGTACAGTAATGTCACAATTGTTCTGTTCTTTCTCCAGTGTTTCCTGTCCACAGCCCCTGTCTCCATCACCTTCAGTCTTATGGTATAGGGGTGAGGGTCTGGTACAGTAATGTGACAATTGTTCTGTTCTTTCTCCAGTGTTTCCTGTCCGCGGCCCCTGTCTCCATCTCCTCCAGTCTTGTTGCATAGGGGTGTGGGTGTGGTACAGTAATAGAACAAGTGTCACATTACTGTACAAGACCCTCACCCCTATACAATAAGACTGGAGGAGATGGAGACAGGGGCTGTAGATAGGAAACACTGGAGAAAGAACAGATGAAGTATCTCCTCCATTCTTATTGTATTGTGATGAGGGTCAAGTAGAGTATTGTAACACTTGTTCTGTTCTTTCTCCAGTGTTTGCAGTCTACATCCTCTGTCTACATCTCCTTCAGTCTTATTGTATAGGGGTGAGGGTCTGGTACAGTAATGTGACAATTGTTCTGTTCTTTCTCCAGTGTTTTCTGTCTACAGCTTCAGTCTCCATGTCCTACAGTCTTATTGTGTAGGGGTTAGGGTCTGGTACAGTAATGTGACAATTGTTCTGTTCTTTCTCCAGTGTTTCCTTTCTACAGCCTCTGTCTCCATCTCCTACAGTCTTATTGTATAGGGGTGAAGGTCTGGTACAGTAATGTGACAATTGTTCTGTTCTTTCTCCAGTGTTTCCTGTCTACAACCCTTGTCTCCATCTCCTCCAATCTTATTTACAGGGGTGAGGGTCTGGTACCGTAACGGGACAATTGTTCTGTTCTTTCTCCAGTGTTTCCTGTCCACAGCCCATGTCTCCATCTCCTCCAGTCTTATTCTATATGGGTGAGGGTCTGGTACAGTAATGTGACAATTGTTCTGTTCTTTCTCCAGTATTTCCTGTCCACAGCCCCTGTCTCCATCTCCTCCAGTCTTATTGTATAGGGGTGAGGGTCTGGTACAGTAATGTATCTCTTGTTCTGTTCTTTCTCCAGTGTTTCCTGTCCACAGCCCCTGTCTCCATCTCCTCCAGTCTTCACCACAAGCCCAATGCACAAGTATCAGCTGTCAACGAACGCCTGCCTATGGCCAACTAGCGCACATAACACACTGCCTATGCTGGCGCACAGCCAGCTGACAGCCAAAATAAACAAACCCCGCTTAACGCTTAACGCTCATACACTTCATAAAGTCTGACAGTACACGTCGACATACGATACCTCCGTTCGGCAGTGAGGTACGTGATACTTATGTCTTAACCACTATTATGTGCTATGTGCTGACGAACATTCAGGAGCGCGCGGCGTTGAGCTACTTCTACGCTAAACGTCGCGTGCTCGACGACGGCGTCACTACGGCGCCGATACTCGTATAAACAACCTACCTAACATAAGGACTATCCCTACCTACCTACCTACCTACCTATCTAAGGGGTCACTTTTTTATCTCTCTTTTTTTGTGTGTAAAATAAAAAAGGTTCAGGAGCCCCCACCCCCAAAACGCCCGTAGTACCACACCCACACCCCTATGCAACAAGACTGGAGGAGATGGAGACAGGGGCCGCGGACAGGAAACACTGGAGAAAGAACAGAACAATTGTCACATTACTGTACCAGACTCTCACCCCTATACCATAAGACTGAAGGTGATGGAGACAGGGGCTGTGGACAGGAAACACTGGAGAAAGAACAGAACAATTGTGACATTACTGTACCAGACCCTCACCCCTATACAATAAGACTGGAGGCAATGGACACAAGGATTGTAGGCAGGAAACACTGGAGAAAGAACAGAACAAGTGTCACATTACTGTACAAGACCCTCACCCCTATACAATAAGACTGGAGGAGATGGAGACAGGGGCTGTAGATAGGAAACACTGGAGAAAGAACAGATGAAGTGTTACAATACTGTACCAGACCCTCACCCCTATACAATAAGACTGGAGGAGATGGAGACAGGGGCTGTGGACAGGAAACACGAGAAAAAAAGAACAATTGTCACATTACTGTACCAGACCCTCAACCCTATACAATAAGACTGGAGGAGATGGATACAGGGGTCGTGGACAGGAAACACTGGAGAAAGAACAGAACAAGTGTTGCAATACTGTACAGACCATCACCCCTATACAATAAGATTGGAAGAGATGGAGACAGGTGCTGTGGACAGGAAACACTGGAGAAAGAACAGAACAATTGTCACATTACTGTACCAGACCCTCACCCTTATACAATAAGACTGGAGAAGATGGAGACAGGGGCTGTAGACAGGAAACACTGGAGAAAGAACAGAACAAGTGCTACGATACTGTACCTGACCCTCACCCCTATAAAATAAGACTGGAGGAGATGGAGACAGGGGCTGTAGACAGGAAACATTGGAGAAAGAACAGAACAAGTGTTACAATATTGTACCAGACCCTCACCCCTTTACAATAAGGAAACACTGGAGAAAGAACAGATGAAGTGTTACAATACTGTACCAGACCCTCACCCTTATACAATAAGACTGGAGGAGATGGAGACAGGGGCTGTGGACAGGCTACGATACTGTACCAGACCCTCACCCCTATAGAATAAGACTGAAGGAGATGGAGACAGGGGCTGTAGACAGGAAACATAGGAGAAAGAACAGAACAAGTGTTACAATACTGTACCAGACCCTCACCCCTTTACAATAAGACTGGAGGAGATGGAGACAAGGGTTGTAGACAGGCTACGATACTGTACCAGACCCTCACCCATATATAATAAGACTGGAGGAGATGGAGACGGGCTGTAGACAGGATACACTGGAGAAAGAACAGAACAAGTGTTACAATACTGTACCAGACCCTCACCCCTATACAATAAGAATGGAAGAGATGGAGACAGGGGCTGTGGACAGGAAACACTGGAGAAAGAACAGAACAAGTGTTACAATACTGTACCAGACCGTCACCCCTATACAATAAGACTGCAGGAGATGGAGACAGGGGCTGTAGACAGGAAACACTGGAGAAAGAACAGAACGAGTGTTGCAATACTGTACCAGACCCTCACCCCTATACAATAAGACTGTAGGAGATGGAGACAGAGGCTGTAGACAGGAAACACTGGACAAAGAACAGAACAAGAGTTAAGATACTGTACTAGACCCTCACCCCTATACAATAAGACTGGAGGAGATGGAGACAGGGGCTGTGGACAGGAAACACTGGAGAAAGAACTGAACAATTGTCACATTACTGTACCAGACCCTCACTCCTATACAATAAGACTGGAGGAGATGGATACAGGGGCCGTGGACAGGAAACACTGGAGAAAGAACAGAACAAGTGTTGCAATACTGTACAGACCATCACCCCTATACAATAAGACTGGAAGAGATGGAGACAGGTGCTGTGGACAGGAAACACTGGAGAAAGAACAGAACAATTGTCACATTACTGTACCAAACCCTCACCCTTATACAATAAGATTGGAGAAGATGGAGACAGGGGCTGTAAACAGGAAACACTGGAGAAAAAACAGAACAATTGCTACGATACTGTACCAGACCCTCACCCCTATAAAATAAGACTGGAGGAGATGGAGACAGGGGCTGTAGACAGGAAACATTGGAGAAAGAACAGAACAAGTGTTACAATACTGTACCAGACCCTCACCCATATATAATAAGACTGGAGGAGATGGAGACGGGCTGTAGACAGGAAACACTGGAGAAAAAACAGAACAAATGTTACAATACTGTACCAGACCCTCACCCCTATACAATAAGAATGGAAGAGATGGAGACAGGGGCTGTGGACAGGAAACACTGGAGAAAGAACAGAACAAGTGTTACAATACTGCACCAGACCCTCACCCCTATACAATAAGACTGCAGGAGATGGAGACAGGGGCTGTAGACAGGAAACACTGGAGAAAGAACAGAACGAGTGTTGCAATACTGTACCAGACCCTCACTCTTATACAATAAGACTGTACGAGATGGAGACAGAGGCTGTAGACAGGAAACACTGGACAAAGAACAGAACAAGAGTTAAGATACTGTACTAGACCCTCACCCCTATACAATAAGACTGGAGGAGACGGAGACAGGGGCTGTGGACAGGAAACACTGGAGAAAGAACAGAACAATTGTCACAGTACTGTACCAGACCCTCACTCCTATACAATAAGACTGGAGGAGATGGAGACAAGGGCTTTAGACAGGAAACACTGGAGAAAGAACAGAACTAGTGTTACAATACTGTACCAGTCCCTCACCCATATACAATAAGACTGGAGGAGATGGAGACAGGGGCTGTAGACAGGAAACACTGGAGAAAGAACAGAACAAGTGTTACAATACTGTACCAGACCCTCACCCCTATACAATAAGACTGGAGGAGATGGAGACAGGGGCTGTGGACAGGAAACACTGGAGAAAGAAAAGAACAAATGTTACAATACTGTACCAGTCCCTCACCCCTATACAATAAGAACGGAAGAGATGGAGACAGGGGCTGTAGACAGGAAACACTGAAGAAAGCTTCGGGGTCTCTCCGTGAACAGGCGGAACCACGGTCAACAACGATCTGCAACGGCAACGACACACCCAGTTACTGCAACGGTAACCAACATACAAAGTTACTGCAACGGTAACAACACCACACCGACGATACATAGTCGTGCGCCACCCGGCCCACTATATAGCCGCTTTGCACGCGGTCCCCATAAGTGTGCACGCGGCCCCGATGAGTGTGCACGCGCGCACCACGAAACAGCCAACTCTAACAAGGTTACTAAAAGTGGAAAAAACCTCTCGGTCAGCCTAGTGCACAAACAGAAGGCCGCTTTTATTTTCTAATATAAGATTACCATACGATTCTCCAGTCCCTACTGTATATTATTGACCGCTTAGGTTTCGGGCATTTCACCATTAACTGCCGTTTTAGACACTTACAAACAGTTACATAAGCGCGTTATATAAACAGTGCCGTCAGCCCCTCATGCAAATCTACGGCGCACGTGTCTAAACCGCTACACGTCACCGCGCTAAAACAACTGCGCAACAACCGCGCAATTCATTTCTCACGATGGAGCCGCCCAAAGATGAGCACAAAGCTGACGAGTCGACCCCCCGACAACTACAAAACAGATACGTTTTCCTAACTCACCTAACACGGCTTTCCTTCGTATCACATTACTGCTTTCTTTTTACAACGTTCACTAACTAACTAACTAATTGTTTTGTTTACAGTGCGCCGCCTACTCAAGCCCGACGCCCTAGCCAAAGGTACGTTTCCACCTTCAACGATACTAATTATAAAATAACGCTTCCACTTCACTGCTAATATGTTACCTTTATTTACATTTTCAAAAGGCTTTGATGGAAACTATAGTTGCTTTTCTTTTTTAAGTATACCTTAAATATAAAATAACGCTTCCAATTCCCTGCTAATACCTTTATTTACATTTTCACAAGTCATCAATGACGCCCCATTACGGCTTTGATAAATACTATAGCGTTTTCTTTTCAAAGTCACTAATCTACCTTTATTTTCAGACGCCCTATTACAGGTTTTGATGAAAAACTAAGCTGCTTTTCCTTTGCCCAACAGAACGGATATATATCTCATATCGCCAGACCTCGCGCATCGGACGTGCCCCATAGGCCGGGGCGTCTACATTCATTTCGTAGAGGCCTCTCCTCGCCGCATTGACCTCGCACCGACACCACCTTCACGACCTACATTATCCGTACAGCCAACCTTACACACAGAAACCACAGACGCCGACGACGACTACGCCTACACCGAGTTCCTTGACATCGCCCCCGAAGAACCACAAGACATTTATTTCTCACCGTTTATTGCTGTTTCTGCTTCCACTTCACTGCTAATATGTTACCTTTATTTACATTTTCAAAAGGCTGTGATGGAAACTATAGTTGCTTTTCTTTTTCAAGTATACCTTAAATATAAAATAACGCTTCCAATTCCCTGCTAATACCTTTATTTACATTTTCACAAGTCATCAATGACGCCCCATTACGGCTTTGATAAATACTATAGCGTTTTCTTTTCAAAGTCACTAATCTACCTTTATTTTCAGACGCCCTATTACAGGTTTTGATGAAAAACTAAGCTGCTTTTCCTTTGCCCAACAGAACGGATATATATCTCATATCGCCAGACCTCGCGCATCGGACGTGCCCCATAGGCCGGGGCGTCTACATTCATTTCGTAGAGGCCTCTCCTCGCCGCATTGACCTCGCACCGACACCACCTTCACGACCTACATTATCCGTACAGCCAACCTTACACACATAAACCACAGACGCCGACGACGACTACGCCTATTCTCACCGTTTATTGCTGTTTCTGTGTTTCGTTTCGTATTCCACCAGCATTCCAACTCACACACGAATATTCCACCAGCATTCCAACTCACACACGAATAATGCCTATATTTCCACCTATTCGTCGTTGCAACACCAAACCCTGACAGCTCCGGCCTCCACACGAATAATGCCTATATTTCCACCTACACATTTGGCCCCCCAGCTGCTATAACGCTAACTCCAATGCACGCGCATCCTGACAGCGCCAGGCGCCAGCCGCTATAACGATTTTGCACCGCTAATGCACGTGCATCGGCTGTTACCAAAAAATCAGCCGTACCGCGGCCAGTACTGACAGGCAATAGCCACATCGGGAGCCTATGCGACACGAAAAACATTTATCCGGCCTCCCGTCAAACAATGCACATAAAAATCCTACAGCCTGACATTCGACACCACCATTTGCCAGTGACTCGTCGTGAAAACCAGGCCACTCAATTGCCCTCCTGATCTCCAGCGCGCCAGGCGTAATCTAAACCGCTCGTCCCCACCTCCACCACCGCACCGGTCTAGAAGCTTCTAGAAGGTTCTAGAACCTTCTAGAACCTTCCCGCGCGTCATGATATTAACCTCGCTGATCCCCAGGGACGTCACTTCACTCTAAAATCTTTCCCACCTCCCCCGTGCACCTAATTAATACCAATTGGTCGCTATTTACTATTTTTAGTCATTGCTAACGTTCTCCTCCAATAATTGCGCTACTCATTTGTTACTAATTAGTACTTAATTAATTAATTACCCTAATTAGTACCTGATTAGTCACTAGAGGCCGACATTCACCCTATTAGTGCCTCCTTAGTTAGTAGAGGGCGACACCCTCTTTCTCATGACCCCCATCAATCACTTTGACGTTTACTAAAACATTAGTGCTAAAAAACGTAGGAATTCTACTTATAAAAAACTCAAAAGCCTTTGATCTTAGGTCACTTCCGGGGATGGCGTGTCCTCAACCACTACTCACACTTGTATCATGGTCTGCGCCCGGGGAGCTGATACACTCGACTCGAGGCTGACTGTCAGATAGTCACCATATGATATCAGCCAGAAATTCAGCCAGAGAGTGACAACGTCAACGAGCATAATATTTGATATGTATTGTATTTGGTTACGCAGGATCTTGTTAATAATCTATGTTATTCAGACAATACATGAAGAGTGTAGATGACGTGAGGATGCGAAATGACAAAAAAACATGATGCAGGCCACTGTTGGTCGTATCTTAGTCAGGGAGCATCAGAACGTCAAACACGGGAGTATTACATTGGTGATCGTAATTATTAAAATATTGTTTTGTGATTCATATTTTTATACTATTACTGCAGAATATTGAATCCGCCTCGAACGGCATCAGGGCAATGTTTCGTATTGCGAACCATCTTCTTGGCCCGTAAGTGTGTGAACCATCTTCACACCGACATTGGAGGCCCCGCCGTTGTTGCCGAGCGTTTCGCTTACCACTTCGTTGACAATATCAAGTCGATCCGCAGCCGAATCATGGTTCCGTCAGCTGATGTTGACAACGAACAGCCATGTATGGTTTCTTCGCCGCTGCTAGCGTTTCAATCGGCTACACTCGAAGAAGTAACGACACTAATCACAAGTGACACGACAAAGTCGTCCAACCTTGATCTACTGCCCTCTGTTATTCTGAAGGCGAATACGCCCATCTTTGCGCCGATTCTCGTGAAATTGATCAACCTGTCCTACGAGTCTTCCACTGTTCCCGCCCGGCTGAAGCACGCAGTCATCACGCCTCTTCTTAAACGTTCCGGTCTTCCCGCCGACGACTACGCCAGCTACCGACCTATCTCGAACCTTCCGTACGCATCCAAGTTACTTCAACGCCACGTCTCTGTCCAACTGCGTTTGCATATGCAACACAACGGCATCGGAGATCCTTTTCAGAGCACCTACCGCCAGTCACACAGCGTTGAGACAGCGATTTTGAGTATCCAAGACGACGTGTTAAGATCACTGGATGCTCGTAAGCATGTAGTACTTGTTCTACTTGACCTCAGCGCTGCATTCGACACGATCGACCATGACATTCTTGTCGCTGAACTAGACCGAATCGGCGTGCGAGGCAACGCACTTTGCTGGCTCGCATCTTACCTACCCGACCGAACACGCACAGTGCGTCAGCGTTGACGGTCATCTTTCTTGCGACAGCCGACTACGACATGGAGTTCCACGGGCCAGTGTTTGGGCCCTCTGTTATTTTCTATATACTGTGCTGGTCTTTCCGACGTATTCGAGAAGCACGGTGTTCGCTGCCATGTCTACGCTGACGACACCCAACTCTTTGTCGATTTTCCGCGAAACGATTCTGCGTCTGCCGCCGACCTGATATCCCGTTGTGTGACTGACGTGAAAGCATGGCTAGCGTCACGCTACCTGCTTTTGAACGAGGCGAAGACAGAGGCGATACTGTTTGCAGCACCAAACAACCGTGTTCCACAGCCACCGCCTCTTCCCATCGACGTCTGCGATTGCAACGTTAGCACTTCCGCCAACATACGTGACCTTGGAGTACAGCTCGACTCCACGATGTCGATGGCCGCACACATTAGCCGTACCTGTCGATCATCTCACCCGCTTTCAGCGTGCAAGTCGCTTGTACACGCGCTAGTCTCGTCGAGACTTGACTTCGGAAACGTGGCCTTGTACGGCATTACTGGAACCTTCTTGCACCGACTAGAGATGGTCCAGCGATCATCTGCGCGTGTCATCCTCTGCTTACGTCGGCGTGACCAACACAGCATGACGGCGGCACTACGACAGCTGCATTGGCTGCCTGTGGCGCAGTGAATTCAATTTAAACTGTTGACCTTGATGCACGGTGCTGCCGACCATATGTTCATGCCAAGTATCAGTTTTCTAAATTATTCTTTTTTATCACTGTTTTATATTTTCACAAATAATTTACATTACATTTTCATTTTTCATGATAATTAATGAGTAAGGTTAGTTCTGATATGGTGTCTTGACTTATGTTGCAAGCGTTCAGCCACACTGAAATTAATACGCGAAGACTATCCACCACTGTCTGTAGCAGGTATTCTTCATACAGCTGAGTAAACTGGAGCAATGTAGCATGTAGTGATTGTATATGCAATTCTAGGTCACATGGCGATGACCTTGTCAAGTCTAGCCACTATAGTTATTGTGAGTCGTAAACACACCAAACAAAAAGTGATGTTTTTTCTTTCTAAGTAATTTGTTCTCATTGGTTTACATTTTATGGGCATTAAGTATTAACAATTGTTGTTAAATACACATAATTGTTTAGTCACTAATTTTGTGAGTTATAAACATAAAAGGCATGTATAAACTACAGCTAGCATATGACATCACATGTACTATTGTTGTTTTTTGCAACAAAGAATCGTGATAAAAGTAACTGTTTGTTTTTTATATGTACCTGACATTTTGTTAACCTCTTCCTAATTTGTATTTCAATTGTTGCTTTGCATTTTATGTGCATGTGTTGTGTATGTGATATTAAAAAATATTACATTATACACATCAAGTGCAGTGATTGTACCTGTAGTTGTGTTGTGCTTTTCATAATTTTGTAGTCAATCTCATCAAATAGTTTCAATAATTTTTTTACTTTACATTGTCTTTACTTTAATTCTCATGCATTTCTAACAACAATATGCAATTTAACGAGGAAACCCATTACTGCAAAATCCTCATGCAGACAAACAAAACTATCACATACAGTGGTTGATCCAGAAATCGAACCTGCGGGGCACAAAAACCTCCACTGGCGGTCGAACCAAATGGTGTAGTCTAAATTGTGTCTCTACCGAGCCGAGATGGTGTAACTGTACCCACATAAGATTGGTAAGAATAAAACATAATTGTAAAAACCAATCACATGCATATGTTTTCATATCTTCCAATTATTATGCTATGATTTATATATATATATATATATATATATCACGTTTGCATAGCAGCAGCAATTAATACTTACGTTTGTTCTAACTGTCCTTAGCTGCATCCAGCCTCAGGAAGTTACTGGACACCTGAGCTGCCTTTGCTACGAACACTGGTGCTCGACAGAACCACCACAGATCTTGTCATATGTAATGGCTGCAGTGGTGTTGAGGTAGTTCGCGCCTTTGTATTGAAACTGTCAAAGAAAGTAATGAATTGGAACATGGAATGAGTCAGATTATTTGTGAAAATGAACATGGTTTGACAGCACTACTACCCGTCAATATATATTATACAATATTATATGTATGTGTGAGGTATGTAACTTGTAAACTTTATAATTTCATTAATAGGTAAAAATATGTTACACGGTCTTTTGTCCAATGGTCAATTGCCCAGCACTCAAGTGTGAAAGGGTCATTTGCCCAGTTGTGAAAAAATTACAATGATGTGAGAGTGGCAAAATTATTATTGTATATATATTATAAAATTGTAGTACATAACAAACAAATAGACAATTTACAAGTGTCAATTTATTAAGTATTAAGTATAGGTAGAACACAGATGGGCTGAAAAGAAGGTTACAGGAAATAAAGTCACAAAGTAATTTTATTCGAAAAATATAAAATGAATAAAAAGTTTTGCAATTTTTCACTAACAGTTCAACAAAACAATGTTTGAGGAATTTAACAGTAAACCATGCAAAATACCCAATGCCTTAGTTGCGATCTCAATGTGTCATTCACCTAATTAATGAGGAGGACATTTGGCTGGCAGTGGGTGAACCCCTGGCAGGGTCGACAAAGTTCTATTGTTTACTCAAAGGGTAGATTACCACCTGTTACCGTCCACGGATCAATATCGCCTTTGTTCTTTAGCTGGACTGCAAGATTCCACTGCAAGCTGGCTAAACTTGTCTAAAGGCTGGCTGAGTCACTGTAAGTCTTTAGAAGAAGATTCCAGTAGTTAGTCATGTCTCTTATGTGAGCAACAAAGGCATTTTATTAGGGATTTCCTGGCTTGATTTAACAAACAAAAATGATTATGGCCTTTCAACTATTTGCAACTGTGGTTATTAACTTGAGGTTTCTGACTGGGAATGTGTGTTCCTTGAAGCGATACATATGTGGCTTCAGTGTCATCAACGTGCAAACAATTTGTAAACTGTCCTGTCAGAAACCTAGCTGCCAACCCTGACTGTATTTGAATTGAATCACGCAAATTAAGATGAAGTGAATTAATTAAACGAAACAGGAAATAAATTTACAATATTGTTCTCCAAAATGTATGAATGTAGAATTATAAATTACAAAATGCATGTTATTGATAAATTGTAATGTTTTGGATGTGCTTTTTTGTGAAAGACCAAAATAAAAAACAACTAAAAAGCAGAACTTCTAATTTACATGTACAAAAGGATTTGTAACTTAACAAAACATGGGCTGCAATTCTTTGTATAATAACGGTAATTCTCTGCTCTCTCACATAAATCAGTCGTAAGCTATCGATACATGTTATTGTTATGGACATTTTTACAGTATTGATGGGTGGTGGTTTTCTGAACATAATAAGCAACATAATATTATATTCATACGAATAAATATGCGTGGCTGAGGCTGACTACTTTGACTTTGAAATTACTAACCTGTCTAGAAGAAGTTTTGCGAATGCAGCGTCTGTTCTTAGTCTTACTCCAGCTCTTTCTTTTGTGACTTGTGTCGTTCCACAAATCCATACTGTTTTTTCCCAAATAAACCGTCTAGCGCGAACATTGTCGTTGTCTGCGTAATTTGGCCCTTTTTCGCTGAGTCGGTGGCATATGTCCATCGCCGGCGTAAACGTCATAAAATAAGAACGTGTTGTTTAAACACTTGCGAACACTGTACTACCAACAAAAACGGCTTGATCGAGGCACCAATCTTGAGGGTCAGAGGTCAGTCTCGCCCAAATTCGCGAACACGATACTATTCAATGAAGTTTCCACTTCCAGATGCATGTCCAAGTTCAAGTAAGTGTTGCTAGTTTTGACTCCTTCGACTTGAAACAGTTCGCAGTTTGTTTATTAATATTTCAACAAAACGAAGTAGCACAAGTGCACCAACGAGCTAGGATATTGTAGTGGATACTTGATAGCTTTGCTTTTTCGGAAAATTAGTCAGAAAAGCGAGGATAAAAATCGAACTGATATTGCAGCTTTAAGTCTCGACAGTATAAGGGCCAACTCTTGCAAAGTATTAGTTCCTGACCCGCAATTTCGAACCTATGAATGTAAAACAAACTGTACCTTCGTTATACAATAATGTGTATGGAGCTACGATACTTTGTAATCTTTTTGCCATGCCGCCCCATCGGGATCTTTTTACGCACACCCGGCACCGATAGAGTGTCTCCAGCACTTGTACTTTTACAGATAACGTGTTTGAGTGTTCTACAAAGGTGGACCCACATCTTATGTGTTTGGTAATACCACTTAACAACCAAGAAATAATTGTGTTATGGTTAAATAGTGACGGGCGAGGTATTATAACCAAATAACGATGGGCGAGGTATAATAACAGGTTTTCAAGTCCCGACAGTATAAGGGCCCATTATTGAAAATTGGATAATGACGAACCAATGTGCGATGTATGATAACACAAATGGACCAATATCAGTGAATAAACATATAACTATTTATTCTGCAGACATTAACATGACTGGAAAGCGAGTGAAGACCCTAGCAGCCCAGAAGGAGAGGGACAGGCTCATGTCCAAGCTGCGGCGAGGTCGGATGAAGGATGACCCAGAGTGGCGTGCCAAGCAGGCGGCCAGATCAAAGGTAACTTATACTGTCAATTATTTTGCTGTCAATAACTATTCTGTTTTTATAATAATTCAGAACTGATGTGGAAATCAGTCTTTACAATATGTTTCTCAATCCCTAAAATTTAGTCCGCAGGGCCGGTTGCGGGCGGGTCGGGCTGACGGTCGGGTCGGATGGCTGGCGAGTCGCCACCGGTGGTGGAGGTGGCAGCGAAGCGGCGACGACCTGCCACAGAAGACACAACACCAAGTATCCTCACGGTAAGTTGTTGTTTCTCAGCACGTATGTCTCGATCTTGAAAAATGTCCAGAAAACACTTACGTTGCTCAACCTTGTGGTTCCAGGAACTAAATGATCTACATCTCTGCATGTACACCTCAATATATATCGCAACATTCCATAACTCAATAAATTTGTTTGTCATCAGTTTCGTTCATATATAGTTCAACTTCAACCTGTTTTTGTAATAACTTATTCTGAACAAATGTACGCATTGCTCTCCATTTTTCTAAGTTGGTGGTGCAGTCACGCAGTTGAAACGGCAGCTAGAGGTGAAAGAACAGGAGGTTGCCGCCCTGCATGCCCAGCTTTGAAAGTTGAAAACAGAAAAGTACAAAGTGAACTTCGTGACACCATTCCGGGGAATGTGGAAATGGGGCCGCAATGAGGAGGGGCTTGTCGATGCTGATGAGACCCTCATGGTCGCATCTACTCCTGCCCCGGTCGGGAAACTTCTGGATATTACACTTGAGGAAGCTGTGCTCATCAATGCCAAGTTTGTTCTTTGACAATAGACTATGTGACATTATGGACATCCTGTTCCGAGTTTTTTTATTGTTCGGGGACAGAGGCAGTATGGGCAAGCATAAGTCCCAGTTGGCTATCACCGGGCAATAAGAAGTATCGAAATGTATGGGTTTTTATTAATTGGTTTTACTATAGGTCTTTACAAATCACATTGACCTGCATTAATTACACTATATTTAATAAAAAATTTGTCACAAAACTCTAATAAAGAAAACGTAATGTTAAGTCTCAGATCAGTCTCATTGTAGTCTGTTTATATATATTTTTGTGGCATATTCTTGGTAAAATTGTTACCATACCTCCCAATTGTTGAAATGCTAATAATAATGACCACACATAATTATCATTAACATAGTAGAAGGATGTGTTCAACATTGCCAGACACTTAGGTACATAATGTTAACCCAAGTTTCTTAAGATGATTTTGTTCCAATGAAGTATCATGTATTGCACTGAACATTTTTTGTTTATGTTATCATACATCGCCCACGTTTTTGGAGCACACGATACAATATATGTGGTCAATATATAAAGTAATCAACATGACTGGATGAAGTAGCACTATCCAAGTTCTTATAAGGATTTTCGTCCTGATTTTGTCGGTTTATGTGTTTTTTTGGGCATGTTCTTGGTCAAATTGTAATCATACATCGCCCAATTTTTATAAATGCTAATACTATGAATTACACATAATGATTATTAACATAGTATCAGGATATGGTTAACACTGCCTGATACCTAAATGCACTACGTTAAAACCAAGTGCATTTGCTGAGTTGTGTCATCGGAAATATTCAATTTTATAAGGACATGTCAATGTTATGTTATTATACCTCGCCCATGACTATCTAACCATAAACATTATTTTTTGGGATGTTAACTGGTATTACCAACGGCATAATATGTTGGGCCATCTTTGTAGAACACCCAAGCACTATATCTGTACAAATGAAATTGCTGAAAACACTCCACTGGTGGCGGGAGTGGGTAAAACAAATCCCTAGGGGGGCGGGGCAACAAAATTACAAAGTGACGTAGCATCATACACATTATTGTATAACGATTATACAGATTGTTTTATATCCGTAAGTACGAAATGTGGTGTCAGGAAGTACATTATTGCAAGAATTGGCCCTTATACTGTCAATACTTAAAAACCTGTTATTATACCTCGCCCATCGTTTTTTGGTTATCATACCTCGCCCATCACTATTTAACCATAACAATTTATTTCTTTGATGTTAAATGGTATTATACCAACGACATAATATGTGGGACCATCTTTCTAGAACACTCAAGCTCTTTATCTGTAGAAAGAAAATGCTAAAAGTCGAGAATTCGGAGGTGATAAAACAATAGTCAGAGAAAACTGGGAGGGTGGGGGGCTAAAAACATTATTCAAAGAGGTTTCTAGTATCCGGGGCTACCCATACAACTAGTGCATACATGGAAATAGAAAAACGGAATTATCTTAAACTTCAAACAACGCTAAGACGGCGGCGAGGTACAATAACAGGAATTTACAGATGGGAAATTACATGAATCTGCCAAAAATCCAATGTCTGGAGTTAGTCTACCAAAATCTTTCTATAGTTACTCCAATACCATGTCTTTACTTTACCCAAATGATTAATCAATATAATGACATTTAATTTGAGCCACTTACAACCAGGTCTGCAGCAGTTTGGTGAGAAGTGACCATATACAGGAGTGCATGGCTGTTGACAATGGTGAATATTTCTGTAAGAATGGTCTTCGCACTTTAATTGCACGGTGTTGGAATACACCCCAGAGAAGGTGTTTGAATGGACATAACTGCCAGGAGTTTTGAATAGTCGTAAGGGCTCGCTGCCGAGCTATACCTAAAACATAACGCATCAACCATCCACTATATAATCACAGTCGAATAATTACCTTATACGGATTCACCGTATCACGGCAAGTGATTTTCACCCGATGAGTGATGTATATATATATATATATATATTCAGTTAATAATTGACTGATTCTCTCATCCACGATTCTGCAAAGCGGAGTTCCATGTAAATGTGAAAAAGTCGGTACACAATTTGTAATATAGTGAAACAAGCAGACGCTGTGACACTTTTTATACAGTTTCCTCCATGGTAGTTACATTGTTACCGTTTATATAATATGTCAACAAACTAAATGGTGCGTAGTTTATATTCGACTGAAATGCTTGTATAAAATGACATTACGATTTATGCGACAGATCATATCGTGACGGCAGTTCTTTTGTCGAACAATGTTGAAAGACATTATTGCGTAACAGTCGTGTCAGCATTTCGTCATCAGTTGTGAGTAGTGGATCAGCAAATTAATCGCTGCTTGATTATCAATGTCCTTTTATTATTTATTTAGGCGATATCTTAAATATACCGAAGACAATCTGCGTTGTCGGTTAGTTACCATGACGTGCTAGTTTACCGTGACCAATAACTGTCCGGTTACTGCATACTAATGTGCGCAAAACGACGAGTTTATATTAAAATGGAACCTGCTGTTTATTTTCTTGGTTGTAAATAGCCCACGCGTCTCTGAAAAATAAAAAAGCTGTTGAGCAAAACGTCCATCAATCCCCATAACAGCAACGGCGACGGAATGCTTAATGCGAAACTGAAACCATCGCTCGTTGTAAGGATATCAACTCAGAACATCGACGTCGGATATTTGACGACATTACTTTCGTTGGGGGGCGGGAGGTCAGAGGCAGTTTGTTTCATCTGGTGTTAAAATTATCGCACAATTTATTTCATCGTTCTGTGCCTCCATGTGCGTAGCCTCAATTACACAGGCGCCGAGAAGAGGCAGCAAACTAACTGTACAGTAATTCATTTAGAGTAAACGTTTT
>CM034544.1:7991179-8010099 GCA_020002185.1 Paraescarpia echinospica | reverse complement strand
ACTCATGAGTCGACCACACAGTGAGTACAGACTCATGTATGGATCACACCGTGAATACAGACTCATGTGTAGACTACACAGTGGGTACAGACTCATGTGGACCACACCGTGGGTACAGACTCATGTGTGGACCACACCGTTGGTACAGACTCATGTGTGGACCACACCGTAGGTACAGACTCATGTGTGGACCACACCGTGGGTACAGACTCATGTGTGGACCACACCGTGAATACAGGCTCATGTGTGGACCACACCGTGAATGCGGACTCATGAGTCGACCACACAGTGAGTACAGACTCATGTATGGATCACACCGTGAATACAGACTCATGTGTAGACTACACAGTGGGTACAGACTCATGTGGACCACACCGTGGGTACAGACTCATGTGTGGGCCACACCGTTGGTACAGACTCATGTGTGGACCACACCGTAGGTACAGACTCATGTGTGGACCACACCGTGGGTACAGACTCATGTGTGGACCACACCTTGAGTACATACTCATGTGTGGACCACACCGGGAGTACAGAATCATGTGTGGACCACACCGTGGGTATAGACTCATGTTTGGACCACACAGTGGGTACAGACTCATGTTTAAATGTAGGTGGAGCTTATAATATAACATATGAATATGGCGCCTCAATCGGTAGATGAGTTTCAACCAACGAAACATCGATCACCAGTGTCTAAACCACCGACAATGGAATTGTTGTAGGTCCATGTTAGGTAATTTGTAGAAGTGGTTATCGTGATATCAGTTGTTGCATGTTAGAAAAGCAGAAAACATACGTTTTCACACGATGTCAATACCGTTGGACCCAGACGAGTCAAAAAGGTGCAGCAACTGTTGAGTTTAGCGTTTTGGGATGTGCTTTGAGTTTTTCTCTCGTTTAACTATTTATGGTGGTGTGTAGTTAAAATACTAGAAGTGTCTCTTATGGTACTCAATGTAATATACACAACATGTCTGCTTAAAATAGATCGATTACCAGGATTCATACATTGTCACAATACACAAGCAAGCTGTCCGATATAATGGGCTCGCTTACTGCATATTGATTTTCAACCGGGGTCACAGAACTTCAGCTAGTGGTCTACAAAGGTGTCAACTTTATGCGCATCGACATGATCACATCCACTCGGGTACTAATTCATCGAGCGGGTGGAAGACGGACTCATTCCTCTTACACTAATGCATCGAGCGGATAGAACTTGGACTCACTCATCTTACACTAGTTCATCGAGCGGGTAGAATATGGACCAACTCCTCTTACACTAGTTCATCGAGCGGATAGAACATGGACTCACTCGTCTTACACTAGTTCATCGAGCGGATAGAATATGGACCCATTCCTCTTACACTAGTTCATCGAGTGGGTAGAACATGGACTCACTCCTCGTACATTAGTTCATCGAGCGGGTAGAACATGGATTCGCTCCTCTTACACTAGTTCATCGAGCGGGTAGAACATGGACTCACTCCTCGTACATTAGTTCATCGAGCGGGTAGAACATGGATTCGCTCCTGTTACACTAGTTCATCGAGCGGGTAGAACATGGACTCACTCATCTTACACTAGTTCATCGAGCAGGTAGAACATGGCCTCGCTCCTCTTACACTAGTTCATCGAGTGGGTAGAACATGGACTCACTCCTCTTACACTAGTTCATCGAGCGGGTAGAACATGGACTCACTCCTCTTACACTAGTTCATCGAGCGGGTAGAATATGGACTCACTCCTCTTACACTAGTTCATCGAGCGGGTAGAACATGGACTCACTCCTCGTACATTAGTTCATCGAGCGGGTAGAACATGGAACCGCTCCTCTTACACTAGTTCATCGAGCGGGTAGAACATGGACCCATTCATCTTACACTAGTTCATCGAGCAAGTAGAACATGGCCTCGCTCCTCTTACACTAGTTCATCGAGCGGGTAGAACATGGACTCACTCCTCTTACACTAGTTCATCGAGCGGGTAGAATATGGACCCATTCCTCTTACACTAGTTTATCGAGCGGGTAGAACATGGACTCACTCCTCTTACATTAGTTCATCGAGCGTGTAGAACATGGACTCTCTCCTCATACACTAGTTCATCGAGCGGGTAGAACATGGACTCACTCCTCTTACACTAGTTCATCGAGCGGGTAGGATGTGGACCCACTCCTCTTACACTAGTTCATCGTGCGGATATCAAATTCTAGGCCGATATCTACAGCGAAACAGTTTAAGCATTGCATACTCACCAATTAATGCTTTTTGTGGGATAAACGAAGCTTGATGATAATTTTTTTGCAATCCCCATTGGTTTGATAAATCAAAGCTATGGTTTTCCCGTGTTCTCGGCCGTTTAGACGTATTCTGGGTTACGTAATGTCAACTGATTAGATAAGACATTAAAATGATATATATTTTATTAATCGTTGCTGATTTGACGGACTGAAACCACGTGTCGACCAGCAATAATGCCTGATTTGTACGATCAAAAGGTGTAATTATTCGGTTATCGTGAGTGATTTCAGAACATCTGGTGATGTGTAGAGCAACTATTCGCACTTGCTCTATTTCCTTTTATTACTGCAGCTTATATGTTCGATCGTTAATATGATATACGCAGCTCACTGGAAGCATTTCTTGTAATCACATCCAGAAATATAATGTAACCGTGTAGACTTGGGTCTTTAAAATATTAAAAGGGTAGTATTAAACATCGAATGTTTCACTGATCACAAACCCACCTACCAATATTATTTCAATGAAAGAAAGACTGGTATGAATTGTCAAAGTTTGTCCACTTTTCTGATGGATTTGATTGTCTCAATACATAGCTTTTAATTATAATACTCAACATAATATTGTGAGAAAATAACACTTGTTAATCTATGTTTTGTTGTAAATCAAAAGTGGCTTAATGCTTCCCGAAAACATTTAGTTGGATGTTATGATACCAGCCGACAATTGTTATTTGCGAACAGATTCAGTCGATCTAAAATATTTATCGTCCTGCATGAAAAGATTAATTGATTTTGTGTCCGTGGAAGCTAGCCTGCTGGCGCGTGTGATTTTGCATACATAGTGTCCAATACAAACAACACTGGTCCAACAGTTTTTGAGGACGATTTGATAGGGGAAGATTTTTATTTTAATGCGAGAAAATGTATGTAATTACAATATAAAGCGGCCTAAGAACAGTGACAAGGGATCTTTTTCAGACAATGACTCATCTATTGCACGCATAGTTAGTACTTACGTTTTAAAGTTAAATTTGTTAGGGCAGTGTGCAGTTCTCACGACAGCTGAAACATTTAAGACTTTTCTCCATTGCAGACCTGTTCAACTAAACACCAACACGATTCTTTGGGAAGCATTCAGGCACGCTTTAATTAATGCACGTGTAATATTCGGATACAAATATACACCACTGTGTTGGTGCTAATTGCTGGTTTGCTGTGTATGAATCTGACTTTGATTGGAGGGTCGCTTTTGCGAGAATACACAGTCAGGTTTGTTTTGATGAAAAGTGGAGCTAGACGTTTTCATATAAAGGGTGCACATCTGTCAAAATGGCCAATCAACAAATTCATGCTGCATAATTACTTCATTAACGCACATACTCACTAAGAGGTAGTATTCACCTCAAAACAGTCGCTGGGGTGTTCGATAATTAAGTAACGTCACCGGAAGTGAGGCAACAGTCGCTAGGGGACGCTCACTAACCAGAACTGAGTCATCTTTTACACTGGTTGAATATCATGGCTCCTGATTTACTCATCCAGACGGTCTTATCAAATATTTATGTCACTACTTCAGTAAGGTTATTTTGCAATGACAACAACATGACTAGAAATGTAGACCAAATTTAATCAACGTCAACTATTTATAAACAAACATTAGCGTTGAATACAGATTTTGAAGTTGAGAAAAGATGCATCAGAATCAATGATGTTCGCAGATGACATTGTGCTGTGTGGAGACGTCGGGAAAGGCACAGGAAGAGAGAGGAATGATGTTTAGTCGGCGGAAAACCCAATTCATGTACTTCAGGTTCGAACGGAATGAGGAGATAGACAGACCAACTGTAAAGATACTGGGAAACGAGCTAGAAAAAGTGACACACTTCAAATATCTAGGGTCAGTCGTGGAAGAGAAACGGAGATCAAACAGAGAGTGAGTGCAGCTTGGAGAAATAGGAAAACATACAGCAGAGTGTTGTGCGACAGGATAATGATAATCAAATTGAAGGGGGAAGATCTATAAAAGAGTAGTCAGCTGAGCAATGCCGTACGGGGCAGATACCTGGGCAACAACGAAAGGACAAGAAGCAAGTATAGAGACGAATGAGATGAGGATGCTGAGGTGGATGTGTGGAGTAACAAAGAAATATAAGATCCGAAACGAATATATTAGAGGAGCAACGAGAGTGACGCATGCAAACAAAAATATAACAGAGAAACGACTGAAATGGTATGGGCATGTGATAAGAAGGGAAGAGGAGCACATAGTGAGAAGAGTGCTAAATGCAGAGAAACCAGGAAGACGAAGGAGAGAACGACCGAAGACCAGATGGAAAGACACATGCAGAAGAGACATGGAAATCGTGGGTCTGAATGCAGATCTGGTGATGGACAGGGCGACATGAAGAAAGAAAATTACCAGCCATACCGACGACCCCAGATGACGGGAAAAGTCAGAGAAGAAGAAGCCGTTATATACTGATTTTCACACATTTTCAGTGTCACTGTTTCTAACATTCATACAATACAATGAAGGAAACTATCCTACAAAAATAGTTTTGCTAAATTTAGTATTGATCAGTGAGCAAACATTACGGATGTGTTGAAAGAAAGGGTAGCAATTAAGATAAATATTCAATTTGTATTTAATGATGCATTTTCCGTTAAAAAATATATGATTGTCCACACCAAAAATACCTCTTAACAGTATTAATAATATTTAAGTCTTCTTTATTAAAAAAATGTACGTTTAACACAAATTAAACATGCGAAGTCCAAACAAACAAGTCTATTTTGTTTAAATACAAATTTACATAATGTGTGGCTATCATAACAAATGTCTGTTATCTTTCGCGAAAAAAAATCTCCAGAACATCAAATCCCAATAATGCAATAATAAAAAGGGTGCTTATTAAAAGTTAATATTTGTTATATAGACATTATTCTATATTTCTAGTTCGAGTTCTTTCCAGAGCTCGGCAACATTCTTCTGACTGACTAGTCTGTAAATAATGTGGTTAAAATGTTATGGTCTTATGAGGTCTCTTTAAACTACTCAGCCTTTTTCAGAACATTATCGTCAAGCCGACTTTACTTTGTTGGCACTGAGGGTGGTCTCTGCCAGGGTGCATGTCGTCTTTAGTGTTTTTACGTCTCAACATGAGACGGGACCGACATTACCGTGATCTCCGAGTCACGAGGGATACACAGTCTCCAATGTTGAGAACCAGGTTTTTAAACCAAAATACCATAAATGTCCGATCCGGGTATTTAATTGAGGGCGCTGGCATGCCAGTCGGATGCGCTAAGTACTGCACTGCTACCACGCTCTCTAGATTTGGTATACTCTCAAACGTTTTCAATTTTATGATTTTTCGAAACATGGAACTAACTGGTCTAGTTGATTCGTGAGTTAGTTGTCGTGTCCTCGGCAGAACAACATCAAACGTCACGTATATGTAAATCTAAGTATGCTTATTCGTTATTAGATAAGCTTAGCAGTACACAAAACAGATGCACGATGCAAGAATACAATAATGCATATTTAATGATATGTTAGTATTCTCTCTGATAACAGATTAGCCAGCTCGAATGTTACTGTGACTGCACCGTGCGGGCAAGCTGGAGTAACAACGAATAAAGTTTTCAATGGCCTTTGTGCTGTCGCCACCTAGCGACCAACTACTAAGTCAGTTAGACATGTAAAATGTTGTTTTCCAACAAACACCGTATCACTTATTCACACTTAGCATTGCAATATATAGTCAAATCAATATAATGCAATATTACATTTAATGTATTTTATGTGATTGCGATTGCTTTTCAGAAAACAGAATGGAAGGATTAGAAACGAATCAGATGAGCAACAAGACATCACTCTATCTGGACAATTAGTATAATATAAACACGACTATTAGTCGGTTTGTCACGCTGGTGTGTGACAAGGTTTGGTTGTATCAGTTCACAAACGTCCTAACAGTATAACAAATTAACATGACGTGTTGGTGAGTGGTGGTTTCGTCTTCATCAATTCTTGCAGCAAGAAAACATTATGCAATGTCGCCGATTAATGAATGAAACTGGTATTAATGCATAATGATTATTTATGATTTTGCAGCTTGTTGGGTAGTATTTTGTTAGAAATGATACATCCGCGACACCCTATAGTTATTGTACATATTAAAAGGTAAGTTCTTATAAAGCGCAGTATCCAGTCTTCAGGACTGCTCAAAGCGTTTTGCACTTAACTCCCTGGCAGACCATCTCGACTTCTCTGAAACATTCAAGTATGCTGCAATTAATGAGCGAAGACCATTCGCACACAAATTGCCATCACAGTATATAGCCAGGTACTCCTTGTTACAGCTGAGTGAACTGAAGCAACGTAGAATAAATTAACTTGCCCACCATTATTGGCGTACATATAATTGTCATGAGATATACGATATTGCGGGCTAGCACATCCGGATCATTCATACCAGGTAAGGCGAATCATCCTGTTACTCAATTGAGTGTTGCGTACATATTGCGATAATACGTCGATAAAAATTACAAATTATTAGCCACGTTAACTCATGTCACTAAACACGCGTAGGGAGGATGTGTGGGAGTCTGAACTAGTACAATACACTACTCACCGCATACGTTGTTTGTTCCTTTATACGTTGCTACACGACCCCTAATAATGATAATGAAAATAGTAATAATGTGGTCTCATGTAGCGCCGGTGTAGTAAGTTGAAATCACTACCCCATCAAAAAAAGCGTACCCTCAAAACACTACCGTAGTGTTGTGAGCGTACCCTCAAAACACTACCGTAGTGTTGTGAGCGTACTTTCAAAACACTACCGTAGTGTTTCGAACTTACCCTCAAAACACTACCCCTACATTTTTCTCGATGTTTTAGTTCTATGTGTTTGGTGTCATTCATAATGTACGTCTCGCTTTGTGGGAGGTCTGCGATCTCCGGCAAGCGATACGAAGCTTTATTTGGGGTAGGATAACTTGGTAATAAGGGTTACATAAAAATTAAAAATAAAGCTATTGATACCAGACTGATGTTATTAATAAACTTCGTCGTGTCAGCGATAAGTTCATGGAGTGCACGAATTCGTATAGGGTCATTATATTATTTTTAATTGCTTATCGTCGGCGGGGGGACGTCTGGGGGAAACGTTCCGGGGGATGTTCGTATTCAAAATACGTGTGGGGTGAACGAAGTTGATAGCTGTGGAGATGGAATTGAGACTCGTGTTTGGCTTCGTTCCCCAGAGATCCTAGTTTCTCGCAATATATATGTTCCGGGTTGCGGTGAAGGACTGTTTTCTAGGAAGATTATTGTTTGTGTTCTTTATATAATAATTCTTCCCGTTCGCCAGGAAGTACATTTGCGTTCATGGCATATAAAGTGTCCAGTTTGCAAGAAAGTGCATGTGTCCTCATAACATTATCTTTGTTCACATTCTCCAGGAAAGACATTTGGTTCGCTATATTATAAGTAGTCATGTTTGACAGAAAGTACATTTGTGTTCATGGCATTATATGTGTTTATTTTTGTCGGGAAGGACGTCTGTGTTCATGCCGTCATATGTGTTTCAAATTGTAAGGATGAACATTAGTTCTGCTATCATTATTCCTGTTTGCCAAGAAGGTCATTTGTATTCCTGTCATTATAAGTATTCCGGTTTGAAAGGATGGACATTTGTGTTGCTATCATGGCATAATAACTATTCGCGTTAGCCAAGGAAGACATATCTGTTCCACATTGTAAATGTTTCTGTTCGCCATTAAGACTATTTGTGTTCCTGTCACTACAAGAAAACATAAATGCATTGAAGTGTGACTTAATGCAAAGTTCTTTGCATACTGTTATCGGTAGTGAAAATGCAAATATAGCATATGAGAACATCCTTCATGATTTTACACAAATGTACAACAAACATTGTGCTGTGTCAACTGTACGACCTAAAGTATCAACAATTAGTTTTAAAAAACCGTGGTTTACTAAAGGACTCAGAAACGCATGTATCAAGAAAAATCATTTGTATAAAGCATTTCTATCATCTAGATCAATTATCTCGGAAACTTGATATAAATCATTTAACAATAAATTAACAGGTATTCTCAGATCCATTAAGAAACAGTATTATAGCAGTTTACTCTTACAGAAAAGAAATGACATTGCTGGCACCTGGAAAGTACTTAAAACTGTAATGGGAACACCTCGCTTAGGAAATCACTACCCAGATCAGTTTGTTAACAGTGGCGTAACCATTAGTAATAAGGAAGATGTAGCGAACATGTTTAACAATTATTTTACTAATATCGGTCCGGAGCTGTCAAAGGATATAATGGCACCAACAAATGCTTCTATTTATGACTACCTAGGAAAGAGAAATAATACAACATTAATTCTAACTCCAGTTAACGAAAAGGAAGTTATCCGAGCTATGACAATTGGGAAAGTAAAACATCCACAGTTTGCGGAGAAATAAGTATGCATTTGGTCAAAGAAGTTATTAACTCCATTGCAAAACCTATCACTTATATTTGTAATCTATCATTCACAACTGGAGTATTCCCGGAGAAAATGAAAATAGCAAAGGTTATCCCACTCTTTAAGTCTGGGTACAAGTATATGTGCACTAATTATAGACCTATTTCACTATTACCACAATTCTAAAAAATATTATAAAAATTGTTCAGTTCTCGTTTAGATAGCTTTATTACCAAACACAAACTAATAAACCCGAGCCAGTATGGATTTCAACAAAATATGTCAACGTGTCACGAACTAAAATATCTTGTTGATGCAATAACGCAATCATTGGATGCCAAATAATATGCTATTGGTGTTTTTATCGATTTATAAAAGGCATTTGACACTGTCAATCATAAACTGTTATGTACAAAAATTGAATTTATTGGTATCCGTGGTGTGGCACTTAACTGGTTAAATAGTTATCTAGAAAACAGAAAACAATTTGTGTCCATTGACAAATGTAATTCTGCTGTGCGCAATATTTCATGTGGTGTCCCACAGGGCTCGATCTTGGGCCCCAAACTATTCATTCTATACGTTAATGGTATGTGTAACATATCTAATGTAGTCAAATACATTCTCTTTGCAGACGATACTGATATCTTTTAGGCAAATAGTAACATTAATAAACTAAACGAAACAGTATGTAACGTACTAGACCAAATGCATACATGGTTTGCAGTAAATAAATTAGCTCTGAACATATCTAAAACCAATTATGGAATGTTATTTGAAAATCGTATGCTCAACAAAGAAGTTAATATAAAAATACGAAATGTTAGTATCGAAAGAGTAAGGGTCACCAAGTTTTTGGGTGTGTTTATTGATGATCTACTAAATTGGAAAGCTCATCGTACAATCAAAGCTTTCAAAAAGTATTGCTATAATGCATAGATGCAGTCATCTACTTGATATAAATAGTAGACGTATTCTATATAGTTATCTCTTTTTGCCGTATTTAAATTACTGTGCAGATAAATGGGGAAACACGTACCCAACAAATACTAACTGTATTTTCTTATTACAAAAAACGAGTAATCCGCATTATATTTGGTGCAAGACTGTTGGGTCATATAAACTCACTTTTCCAACAATTACATGTTCTAAAATTTCCAGATATCATAGAACTGAAAACATCATTATTTATGTACAAAGCTTACTACAGCTGTTTGCCATCAAATATTCAGTGTTTGTTTACTAGGCGGGAAATAGCATCCTCAATGCGAGCTAATCTTGACTTAGAACGACAGAGAGTCTGCTCTACCATGCGATCAATGTCTCTTTGTGTAAAGGGAGTGCAATTATGGAATTATCTATGTGATCATTTAAAAACTACTAATGCAAGAACTTTTTATTTGATAAATATCTGGTTGTGGAAATCTAAACAAAATTAAAAACAAATATAATCATGCCATTGAGGAAACTACAATATGTAAAGATGTGTACTTATCACATACATTAAATGTTGAATATACACATATTCCATTACATGTTTTCAATTATTGTAGCTAGATGGTTAGATGAATAGCAAATTCGATTAATATAATATTGATGTCTCAATATACATGTACGTCTGTATGTGTGTACTGCATGTATATATGTGTATATGAATGTATATGTGTGTATACATACACGTATATAATTATATATAAATATATGTCAGGGGTAAATTTACACAAAAGTCAATGACTTCGTATTTACCCCCTTCAAACATTGTATATTCTTACTTGTATTATAGTTAAACTTGTTTGGTTGTCTTAACTTGTATCTATATATTGTTATCAATGTTCTGAATAAACGTTTATTCATTCATTCATTTATTCATACAAGTGTACCTGTTTGTTAGGAAAGAGACAGTGATGCCGACGAGGGCGGCACGACCCACTTTTGTCCTATGGACAACGCGTCGTGTCCCGCCGGTATACGTCTGGCTACTGATGGTCTTATGCAGTGGCATCTGTGTTGCGGGTAAGACTTTTTGACATTTACTCGAATGTCATATTCTACATTTTACGTATCGTGCATCTTATAATAATATGTATTATTACTGCTATAATAATAATAATAATAATAATAATAATAATATGTTATTATGTAGCCGTGCATCCTTTTAGTCTTGGTGATTATGAAACAATATTACATATATATGTATGTAGTTCACACACACACACACACACACACACACACACACACACACACACACACACACACACACACACACACACACACACACACACACACACACACACACACACAATATGTAAGTATGTATGTTTATATGCATGTATATATGTATGCGTGTATATTGTTCTATATGTATCACTATTATTCTGCTATCGGTCTCGCAGGCGGCGGTGTAACCCAGTATCCGTGTTCTTAATCATGCCTTTGAAACATGCACCTAGCAATGTTCGTCTGCCCTAAAAGGCATGCATCATATGGTGGATTCCAGCGACTGTTCTAACTGACACGACGGTTGTTGTCCCTTGAGCTTCTGCTAATTTGCAAATACATTATTTAAACATTGAAAAAACCTGGCCTCATATATTTCACGACCTTCGTAAAACACGATTCAAATGCCTCGAATATTGCACTGCCATTTCGAAACATTGTTTGTGCACTCTATGTTGCTACAATTCATTCAGCTGTATGATCGAGTACCTGATATGTATACTGGTAGATATTGGTATACAAATAACCGTCGCGCATTAAATGCAGCGTGGGTGAAAATTCGAGATGGAGTTCGATTACATATGTCTGTCAGGGAGTAAAATATAGCACGTTTTGAACACTCCTATTGACTGAATATTGCACTATAAAAGATCATATATTTAATTTTGTAAATAAAATATGTGCTGATGTTTAAATGTTCTTACGTATAAAGACGTAAGCAGCTATATCTTGGAAAAAAACATTTGTATTGAAATTGTTGCATCTACGAACATCTAAGTCTAATTTCAGAAAGAAACAGGCGCCAAGTTTTTCATTGCGTTGTGTGTG
Source organism: Paraescarpia echinospica (assembly GCA_020002185.1). NCBI lineage: Eukaryota > Metazoa > Annelida > Polychaeta > Sabellida > Siboglinidae > Paraescarpia > Paraescarpia echinospica. The sequence continues at coordinate 7,998,310 of CM034544.1, read as the reverse complement.
TGTGTATGTATGTGTGTGTATGTGTATGATTGTGTAGATGCACGTGTGTATGCTTGCGTATTTTGCATTGTCCGGCTGTGGGAAGTCATGGGCAGAAACCATGGAGGAAGGATTCACCTTTCAGTGCATTGGGTGTTGGAAGGTGGAGTGTCTGCAGAAGGAGATAGTTAGGTTGACAGATATTGTGAAGGGAATGGAGATGGGAATTAGCAAGGAGGCAGGTCGAATGGAGAGAGACGACAGGGAGAGAGGTGAGAATACTGCAAGACTGAAGAAGAATAGCAGTGGCAAGAAAACTGAGGAAAGGAGATTGAGAGGAGGGAAGGTGATTGGAGGAGAAGAAATTGGAAAATCGACCACAGAAAACGAGACAAGCGTGAAGGTGACAGGGAAGAAAGTGACCGTAGAGAAGGAGGGAGGGAAGATGGGAAGGGAGAGGAGAGAGGAAAACGAGATGGGACGAACGAAGAAGGGACGAAAGGAAGTGAGAGAAAATGTGATAGAAGAGAAGTCGATAAAAGGGAAGGTGACAAGAGAAAAAGCGACAGGAAAGAATGGATCGGAAGAGAATGTGACAGGAGAGAAGACGACGGGGGGAAAGTCAACAAGCAGACAGATGCAAACCGAAGAAGGAGCTATTCTAAGGCAGTGATAGAGGGGGCAATGAGGAAAGAGAGGGTGTTTATGGGCGACTCCATTATGAGAAAGACGGACAAGGCACTGAGCGAGGGGAAGGACATCGTTGTTTGTTTACCGGGGGCTAGGATTGAACATGTAACTGACAGGGTAGAGAAGGTATTGGGACATGGCAAGGGGGGGTCTATACTGGTACATGTAGGAACAAATAATGCAGACAGGGAGGGAACAACTGCGATAGTACAGAAGTATAGACAGTTAGTGAGGAAGCTACAGAAGACGAGAGTTGAACAGGTTATTCTGTCAGGAATTTTGCCAGTAATGGGAGGAAGGGGGGCAACGTATAGAAACTGTAAGAGGATGGCGATCAACGTACTAGTTGAGCAGATGTGTGACGAAGAGGGGGTGGGATTCACAGATTTATGGGGATACTTTGTTGGGAGGGAAGATATGTACATGAGAGATGGCCTCCATCTTAGTGGAAAGGGGGCAGCAGTTTTCTCAGAGAACCTGCTGCGATCTGTTGACAGTGGGACAGGTTGTATCTATTTAAACTAGATTCGCAGGGGGGACTCACAGAAAAGCCTGAAAATGGAGGCATAGATAAAGACAGCACAAATAAATCAGCAAATAACAGTGTGGAAAACTCTTCTGAAGCTGGATATAAATGTGTTTGTTTAAATGCAAGGAGTATAGTAAACAAAAGAAATGAACTAAACATTATGGTAGAAGATATTGACCCTCATATAATAGGTATAACCGAATCCTGGACCACCACCGATATATCAGATGCTGAATTGGGACTGACAGGATATGTAATGTTTAGAAAAGATAGAATAGGAAGAAAGGGAGGTGGAGTTATTTTATATATTAAAGAATCTATTCAGGCTTATGAAATAAAATTAGAAAGAGAAGCAGATTGCGAAGAAGCTGTTTGGTGTAACATAGCTACAGGAAACTCAACGTTAACAGTTGGGTTAGTTTATCGAAGTCCAAACATAAGCATAGAAGAGAATGAAAAAATACGAAACGCTATAAGGGAAGTAAGCAAACGGGACTGTATTATTATGGGGGATTTTAACCACGGGCATATACAATGGAAATCTCTACAGAGTATGGGGAGTGAGGACCACAAGTTTTAGTTTTAGTACAAGACAGCTTCTTTTCTCAACATGTGCTAGAGCCAACCAGGGGTGAGAATGTGTTAGACATAGTTTTGTCCTCACAGAATGAATTAGTTGACAATGTCAATATATGTGAGCCACTGGGGAGTAGCGATCACAACCAGATACATTTTATCATCAAAGTAAAATCAGAAAGGAATAGTAAAAAGCAGTATAGGAGAAATTTCCACAAAGGAAGGTATAAGGACATGAGGAAATATTTAGTAAAGATAGACTGGAATAACACACTGAAAAATAAGACGGCAACAGAATGCTGGAATGTATTAAAGAGTGAAATTAAGTGCATAGTCGATAAATTTGTACCCTTCAAAAATCAAGGAAAACGGTCCAAAAAGAAACATTTATCGAAAGAAGCCATTACAAAAATTAAGTACAAACAAATGATGTGGAAGTCATACAGATGTACTGGAAATGATGAAGACTACAACAGTTATAAAGAAGCACTTAACCAAGCTACAGCTGAAATTAGAAATTCAAAGAGAAGCTATGAACAACAATTAGCTAGTAATATAAAACATGACAGCAAGAGTTTTTATGCGTATGTTCGAAGCAAACAGAAAGTTTAAGATAAAGTCGGTCCTCTAGAAGATAGTGCTGGACATATAATATCAGAGGGATTCTTAATGGCAGAAGACCTGAATGAGTACTTTAATTCAGTGTTTACCAGGGAAGATATTAGTTCACTGCCAGTACCAGAGGCTAAGTTCAAGGGGGCAAATTCAGACTATTTAGGACAATTAATTGTAACCCCGGAAATGGTAGGTAAGAAAATAAGGGCTATGAAGGATAATAAATCACCTGGAGTGGATGGTATTCCACCCAAACTACTAGTGGAAATTGTAGAACAAATTAGCATACCGCTTGCAACAGTTTTCAATTTGTCATTAGAAGAGGGAGTGGTTCCTTTAGAATGGAAAGAAGCAAACATTATACCGTTATTCAAAAAGGTTCGAGAAACAAGTCAGAGAACTATAGACCAGTGAGTTTAACATCAGTGATTTGTAAATTGTTAGAAAGACTAATTAAAGATCACATGGTGGATTTTCTTGTTAAACAAAACTTGATAAACCCATCTCAACATGGTTTTTTAAAAGCGAGGTCATGCTTAACAAATATGTTATGTTTTTTGGAAGACATCACTAAGTGGGTAGATGAGGGATCACCAGTAGATATCGTCTACTTAGATTTTCAAAAAGCTTTCGACAAAGTACCACATCAAAGATTACTGCTTAAACTAAAGGCCCATGGCATAGGAAATGGTATAATAAACTGGATAGAACAATGGTTGATTGACAGAAGACAACGTGTAGTAGTTGATGGGGAGGCTTCAAACTGGAAATCGGTATTGAGTGGGGTACCACAGGGATCAGTATTAGGTCCTATATTATTCATAATATATATCAACGATTTAGATGATGAAATAACAAGCAAGGTGTTGAAATTTGCGGATGATACAAAAGTGTTTAGAAGGATTAAAAGTGATGGAGATAGACAGCATTTACAAGATGATCTTGACAGGTTGATCAAACGGTCTGAAAAGTGGCAAATGCTGTTCAATTTTGGGAAATGTAAATGCCTCCACACAGGACATGGGAACGAAGAAGTAGAATATACAATGGGGGGTACTGTACTAAGTACTACTGTAAAAGAAAAGGACTTAGGGTTAACCATTAGTGCTGATATGAAGGTTTCAGAGCAGTGCGGAATTGCAGCTTCAAAGGGAAATCAAATCCTTGGATTAATTAGGCGAAACATAACGTATAAGGAAAAAGAGCTAATAATACCGCTGTACAAAACAATAGTTAGGCCTCATTTAGAATATTGTATTCAAGCGTGGAGGCCATATCGCAGGAAGAACATAGATATGCTAGAAAGAGTGTAGAGAAGAACAACTAAAATGATACCAAAACTGAGGGATCTTAGTTACGAAATACGCCTAAAAAATGCGGTTTAACAACACTAGAGACCAGGAGATTGAGAGGAGATCAGATAGAAGTGTTTAAAATATTGAAGGGTTATGAAAATATTGATAGAAATATTTTTTTCTCAGTTAAGAAAGATAGAAGGACTAGAGGACATGAACTTACATTGGCAAAGGAGCAGAGTAGATTGGATATAAGAAAGTTTTCATTTTCACAAAGGACTGTAAATGAATGGAACAGATTATCTGATGATTGTGTGGGTGCTAGTAGTGTGAATATGTTGTTAAATCTTGTATTCCTAACAGACAGGTCCGACTGTGCACATGTTTCTTTTGTTGTGTGTTTTGTTTAAGCTACCCACCACATTTACAATATATATTGGAACGGTTACGACTACGATTGCTGCAGAAATCGTCTGCCCAATTTCTACTACCCGTCTCTGTCGAAGCCTTTCCCCCACTACTACAGTTGTGTTGGCAGTAGAGTTGTACGGCGTTGCTGGTAAGCATGAAAACGAAATTATATAAAATTGACGTATTTAAGCGTATTTATGTTGATAATGGTTTTGGCGAAGTCGTTTATGTACAGTTTGGGAATCTAATAACGAGTAGTCACCTAGACTACTGCAACTGGCGTCAAACCAATAATGCTATAAGAACATATAAATTTGATATCCAATGGTTGTACTCAAAACGCTTCGTTTCTCACCAATAATTCCTTATTACGTTTCTGTCACAACCACGTAACTTCCACCCTGTTCTGTTAGGTGACTTTTATGTGTGGTTGTATCCAAAATGTGGAAAGGACTTTTTGTTATATTACAATCATTTAAACTATTCGAAATAAAATTCACGACTTATTTCCTTGACATTGATTTCCCTCCATAAATCGGCAGCGATCTCTTCTTTATTTTCTATTCCTGCTCGTCTCTTTTCATGTTTGCGATTTTATTGTTTCTTACATGGTATGTTCTATACCTATGGGCGATGTAATAAATAATTACATAAATGATATTTTCGTTTGCAGTGGTGTTACCTGGTCTATCTGACTGTCTTAGAAAAGAAGTGGAGCAAGCGGACCCGTGCCGATAGATGGTTATCGGACCAAATAGCTACATGTTCGCTTGTAACCAGCTAGACTTTGTAAATATTTCGCTACATTAAAGTTACCCCTTAGTAATGAGTGGTCTATGTTTCATACTTTCTATTCAGAAACAATTTGTTCGTCTCCGACAGAACTTAAACGGAAAGTAAAGGGATCTTGGTGGGCTTTTGCATCTAACATAGTTGTATAAAAACAAACCATTATCAACTACAATCAATAATTATTATGTTCAGATCGCCGTTCGGTAAACTGAGAATATTACTCTAGTTTGCGTCCCCGAATTTGTTTTGGCGTTATACCTGTTAAAATGCTACGTCAGCATTGTATTGTATTAAAACAGTTGTTTCCAGTGTAACACTGAATCGAAGGGAATACAAGAGACCAGCATGTGAGCTATCCGTATACATATCGAAAAACATGGACATTCGTCAAGTCACCGCGGCGTCACGGTCGTATGAACTCTTCATGCGCTTATTGGTGATTATACCACATGCGTTCGAGGTTGAGTGTAGTTGCATATTATTAGACAGACTGTATTAATTGTTTTAGGTGTATAAGCACACACAATTGCCTTGTGTTCCTTTTAAATGAAACGTAATAAAACTAGCACATCTTTAGGACTGACGCATTATATACAACACCACCTCTATAACAAGCATGTAGCCTACACTAATGTTCGTTTGACTGTATTTACTGATACATTTGCTATCACAAATACACGTAAGGGACAGAATCATTTAGCCGGTTTGTGTGACAATCGTGACAGCAGTATTTGCCATATGTGAGGAAAGGAAACACGCTTAGTCCAAACTCTTAAAAAACATAAAGAGATAAGCTATTGTTTCCGCGTAACGGAAGCCCCAAATGTATCACTTGATGGGTCTTACTCGCCTAGTTATTTAGGTTAACTAAGTAATTATCAATATTTGGTAATATGTTATATGCCAACACAGTCGACATGATGTAACAAAACATAGTTTCGGTCTTAATTCATCGTGTTTTTTAATATACAATGAAAGGCTATATTGCAAAACTCCTTCTGTATGCATGTGTAATAACGTAGGTTATTATCGTGGTATCTATAATCGCAAAATTCAGTACGAAAATCGGGAAAACATTTTTGAAACGCTTACCAATCTACCAGCAAACGGTTTAATAAAAATTAGCATTTATAGAGCGCCTGTATCCAGATAAAAACATCTGCTCAGCAAACGGTTTAATAAAAATTAGCATTTATAGAGCGCCTGTATCCAGATAAAAACATCTGCTCAAAGGCGCTGACAACAGAAGAGTGAACACGTTTTCGATTGTTCACTGCAATATAACGATCACCTCGGTTTTGTTCTCGTTAAGCAGAACAATATGAAATGACATTCATGCCTTCACATCGACGGTGCAACGCGATATTCGGTCAATGACCATCGTAAATGGCTGATCACTGGGAAGTCCACATACAGTTGCATATCATCAGCGTACATATGGTAGCGCAAATGGGGGTTTTCGAAAACACGGTTAAGTCTAAGGCATTAGATTATGAACAGTAGTCCGAGCTCGCTACCGTGAGGCACACCGCAGGTTAAACCGACACTTAGTGAAACGATTTTGTTAATTTTGACTGCCTGCATTCGCTGTGAAAGATGCGACTTCAACCAACAGATGACATTGCCACGCACGCCAGTTATGTGTAGCTGATTGATCAGTAAATGATGGCCGACGGTAGAAGCTCAAAGGCAGCACTGATATATATTGCGCGTGTGCATGTGTCTGTGTGCGCGTTCAAACTCATCCCATCCACTGACACCGTCAATTACACAACTACCAAACTACATACATTTTATTAAAAAAAAGAATAAATCAACGCCTTTCTAATTGATGTAATATTGACAGCATAGTATAACTATTTCTTAATATTTTCCAAAGAAGATAGACAGAAAAATATATCAGTACCATTTTATATATTTATTAATATCAACCATGCAAATAAGAGTGCAATTATAACGAACATTTAGCAATTGTGAATATAATTTAATTGTAAAGTGATCAATGGATACTGCACCAGCATAAAGCCTCCACTGCAGTTGCAAACATCAGTAGCCATTAGACACATTTGAAAATAGTTATACAGAATAATGAATTAGTAATCTACAACATCAACGGGTTACACCTGTAATCTTCTTGTTTGCTTATCCATTTCCGGACGTTGCAGCCTTGATGGATTGTCTATAGACAGCTCTTTCTTTTGCCAGTCTCCCCAGAGTCCCCACGTGCCAGACGTCTGCTCCCAT
>CM034544.1:7926844-7990179 GCA_020002185.1 Paraescarpia echinospica | reverse complement strand
GACGTATTTCCCGCGTAGTAGTAGTAGTAGCTACATCAGTCCGACCGGCAAGGCGGCACCGGACAGTAAGGGGAGGCGCCGTCGAACGAAGCAGACGTAGTAGGATGGCGTTCGTGCATCGGCAGTCGTGCGAGGGCGTAAAGTCCGAACTGGACCTGTTCAGTGTGCCGACGACGCAGACGAGCATCGAGAGCGGCCAGTGGATCGATCACCAGCCGCTGACGGCCCTCGGCGCTGGCGGCCCCCTCGAGTTTCTCATTCCGGGATCCGGAGACGACTATCTGGACCTGTCGTCCGTTAGACTGTACGTGCGCGCCAAGGTGGTGAAGGGGGACGGTACTGCGCTCGCGAACGACAGCGTCGTGGCGCCCGTCAACAATTTCCTGCATTCGATGTTCAGTCAGGTCGACGTGACGCTGAACGGCACGCTCGTGACGCCGTCGTCGAATACGTACCCGTTTCGGGCCTACATCGAGACACTGCTCAGTTACGGCCCCGACGCCAAAAAGTCGCAGCTCGAGGCCGACCTGTGGTGCAAGGACACCGCCGGGCGCATGGAGGCAACCAACAACAACAACGGCGGGTTCGCGCATCGGCACGATTTCGTACACGAAAGCCGCGAGTTCGACATGATAGGGCGCCTGCACGTCGACGTGCTCATGCAGAACCGGTGCCTGGTGAACGGCGTCGACCTGAAGATGCGACTGGTGCGCAGCAAGGACGCCTTCGCGCTCATGGGCGACGTCGTCGATCCGGGGTTCAAAATCGTTCTGCTGGAGGCCCACCTGCAGGCGCGCAAGATCAAGTTGAATCCGGCCGTCCAGCTCGGTCACATCAAGGCGCTGACGCACGGGACGGCCAAGTATCCGATGCGCCGCGTCGACTGCAAGGTGTTCTCGATACCGCAGGGTACCGCGTCGCACACGCACGAGAACGTCTATCTGGGGACGCTCCCGCGACGCGTGTTCATGTGCCTGATCGACAACGACGCCTACAACGGGGCCTACGATAAAAACCCGTTCAACGCGAAGCACAACGACATAAACTTCTTCGCCCTCTACGTCGACGGACGCCAGGTGCCGAGCAAGTCGCTGCAGCCGGACTTCGCGCATCGGCGCTACATCCGAAGCTATATGAACCTGTTCGCCGCGACGGGGAAGGCGTACGAGGACGAGGGGTTCGATGTGACGCGCGGCGAGTTTGGCAGCGGCTACACCATATTCGGCTTCGACCTGTCGCCCGACTGCTGCGACGGCGAACACTTCAACGTCGTGCGTACGGGGAACCTGCGCGCCGAGCTCCACTTTGTGCACGCGCTCGCCCGGACGGTGAACGTCGTCGTGTACGGGGAGTTCGAGACGGTGCTCGAAATCGACAAGAACCGGAACGTCGTGTACGACTTCTGAGATGGACACGTTTCAGCTGATGCGTCGCCTGGCGATCGACGCGTACACTAAAAACATCGTCGTCGGCGTCGTGCCCAAAGACGAGCTGCCGGGGCGGCGGCTCACCGCCTACCCGACGGCGTTCGTATGCAACACCGACGACGGCGACGAACCGGGAGAGCACTGGGTGGCCGTCTACGTGGGCGCCGACCGGCGAGGCGAGTACTTCGATTCGTACGGCCGTCCGCCGCTGCACGCCGACTTCCGCGCCTTCCTGAACCGCAACTGCGACTCGTGGACGCACAACGACAAGCGACTGCAGAGCGGCGTATCTAACGTGTGCGGACAATATTGTGTCACCTACCTGCTCTTACGGTGCCGCGGAATGCCGCTAAGCGGCTTCCAGTGCCTGTTCGGCCCCGATAGGGTGGCCAACGACTGTCTCGTATTCGACTGGCTAAAGCCTCATTGAACGCTGCCTATTATCGCTTGTTGTTATTATTAGACGACCGAGAATCCGAACCGACTTTGTCGGACCCGCCGGTCGCGGGCTCCTCGCCGCGCTAGGCAGGCAAGACCGAAGTAGTGAGGTTGTATTGTTGCGCTATCGCTTGCTATTACCGAAGTTAAATAAAACGCTGAAAACGTACCGAGTGTTCGCATTTTTATTCGCATACATACATACATACATACATAGACCCCTAGGTAGGGGTCGCTTCGATTCGTACGGCCGTCCGCCGCTGCACGCCGACTTCCGCGCCTTCCTGAACCGCAACTGCGACTCGTGGACGCACAACGACAAGCGACTGCAGAGCGGCGTATCTAACGTGTGCGGACAATATTGTGTCACCTACCTGCTCTTACGGTGCCGCGGAATGCCGCTAAGCGGCTTCCAGTGCCTGTTCGGCCCCGATAGGGTGGCCAACGACTGTCTCGTATTCGACTGGCTAAAGCCTCATTGAACGCTGCCTATTATCGCTTGTTGTTATTATTAGACGACCGAGAATCCGAACCGACTTTGTCGGACCCGCCGGTCGCGGGCTCCTCGCCGCGCTAGGCAGGCAAGACCGAAGTAGTGAGGTTGTATTGTTGCGCTATCGCTTGCTATTACCGAAGTTAAATAAAACGCTGAAAACTGTACCGAGTGTTCGCATTTTTATTCGCATACATACATACATACATAGACCCCTAGGTAGGGGTCCCTACCCCTAGGTAGGGGTCCCTACCCCTAGGTAGGGGGTCCCTACCCCTAGGTAGGGGGTCCCTACCCCTAGGGAGGGAGGTCCCTCGTTATACGAGTATCGGTGCCGTGGTGACGCCGTCGTCGAGCACGCGCCGTTTGGCGTAGAAGTAGCTCAGCGCCGCGCGCTCCTGAACGTACGTCAGCACGGACGACTCCTTCACTTTGAAGCCGCGGTTCCGGCCGCCGCCGCTCCTTTGGTGGCGCAGCACGTCGAGGAAGGCGTCCTTGTCGACGTCGTTCTGACGTTTGCTCAGCCCCTTCGTACTGTACTTGTCGCCGTCGTCGCCGCCGAAACAGTAGTACGTCTTGCTGCAGAGCGCGACGATTCCGCGGCCGGACCATTCCTCTTTGAAGAGCCCCGGCGTTCGCTTGTCGTACCGGCGCCGACGCGCGCAACACTCGGCGGGCGCGTCCCACGCTCGGCCGGCGAGCCGGCACCGCAAGTACGCCTCCGCGTGCGCGTCGCAGTGTTCCGACGGGAACCACTCGCTGCGGTGTCGAAAGTAGTGTTCGCGCTTGGCCGCCGCCACGAGCTCGTCGAGTTGGCGCCCCGCGAGGCTCAAATACGCCGAGTCCGTGTCCATCGCGCAGTACTGGAACAGGGGACGCGGAATGTAGGCGGCGATAAAGTCGTAATAAACCTCCAGCATGCGCAGTTTGGCGTACTGATAGACGAAGTAGCCGATCTGGTTGGGCAGCGCGTACCGGACGGTTCGCTTGTTCAGCGCCACCTCGTAGAGGCCGTCGGGGACGACGACGTCGAGCTGACGGAAGCGACGATTATTGATCAGCGTCGAGGCGCCGGCGGCCGTGCAGAACTTGATGTTGCGGTGCAGGTCGACGCGCGTGATCGTTTTCCCGTATGAACTGTTGCCGAGCAGTTTAAACGTGTCGGCGATGATGGCCTTGTCGGGGTCGTCGTCGCCCGCGCGTCGCGCGGCGGAGACCGTGTCGCCGAAGCGGCGAGAGCACGCGACCGGCTCGTACTCGACGATCTGGTAGACGCGCTCGACGACGAGTCCGTGCCGCAGATACCACCGCAGTAGCGGCGTCGCGAGTAGAATCTTGACGCCGAAGAAGCGCCCCACGAGCGTGCGCTGAGGCCGGACGAGGAGGTCGTGCGTTTCGGCGTAGCGACGCATGAACGGGCTGAGATCGTCGCGCTCGATGTAGGCGTTCTTGAAGATCGGCTGCATCTCGGCGAAGGTGTCGCGCAGCGCCGTCGGCACGGCGATGTCGCACTCGACGAGGCCGAACAGCGTGCCGTCGAGCACGGCCTTCAGGATCGTCGACCGCGTCACGGCGCCGTCGCCGGTCCAGCTCCGCGGTGGCGGCGGCGGCGGCGGCGGTCGCGTCGCGCGCCACTGGCACTTCCACATCTCGACGACGGCGACGAAGCGGCGAAGGTAGGCCGTGACGGCGGCCGTCTCGGCGTACAGTTGGCTCATCGGCTTACCGTTCACCGCGTTCGTCTCCCTCCCCGTGCACGGACAGCCGTGGAAGAAGCACCCTTGGAACTGGTACGCCGTCCGCGTCGCGCCACACCAGCCGTCGACCTGGTACTTGCCGACGCGCTTCTCGCGCCCGTTGAGCTGGTGACGTATGTGGGCCCCCGTCCGTCCCGCCTCCCACGTCAGCCACTCGACGGCCAGGCGGCCGTAGCGGTGTACGCGCTCCGGTCGAAAGGCGTTGTCCGCGCGCCGGCGCGTGTACCACCCCATCGGCATCTCCTGCGTGATCGCCCATAGATAGAGGCCGTTCGCGTCGAAGCCCACAATAGAGCGACAGGGGCGCGCCGACTCGCCGTACTCCTCGCGCCGAAGGGCGGTCACGCCGGCCTCGTGATAGCGCGCGAAAATGATAGAGGGGCCACCGACGATCTGCGACTGTAGGAGCCGGTGCAGGTCCTTGTTCGACTCGTTGAAGAGCGTGAAGTGGAGCGACGACGGTAGATCGTTGAAGAGATACAGCAGCGTCAGGCCCGGCACGCTGATGGCGTCCTTGAACATGTCGATGCGGCGCTGTCGATAGAAGGCGAACTGCTTGTCAAGGGCCTCCAGGAACGGCACCACGTCCCTATTGTTATACCACACGAGGTAGTCCCGCAGCGTCGTCATCCCCTCGTCGCGCCATACCCGCGCGCAACCCTCGTAGTCGGCGGCCGAGATGCCTTCGCGCTTCAGGCGGCTGTAGAAGGCCTCGCGCGGTGGCAGCCGGGTCTCGGCCAGTTTACGCGGGTCGTCGAGGTACTCGTAGGGGAAGTGCCCCTTCGTCGCCTCGCAGCCGTAGGCCTTCAGAAACCGGTCGTAGCTGACGCCGGGGGCCAGGTAGTTGGTGATGTCCAGGAACTTGAGCGTCGCCGTCGTCAGGCACATGAAGTTGTTCTGACGCTTGATCGTGAACGCCGACGAGATGTCCTGCTCGGCGTCGGTCATGAACAGGGGCGACAGATATTTCTTAACGACGTTCAAGTCGTACTTCCCCGAATTGAAGCCGAGGACGGGGAGGCGGCGCAGGTGCTGCCACAGACGGTCGCCGAGCGCCGTGTACGGGCTCTTATCGAGCTCCGCCACCGTTGCGTGCGCCCGCCATTCGGCGCCGAGCGCGTCGATCGCCTCGAAGGTCGCGTCGAACGACGGCCGCAGTGCCGCGCACGCCGCCTCGCTCATGGCCTCCAGGGCGTCGATCAGGCGCTTCGCGAGGTCGCCCGAATCGCCGGACGTCACGAAGCAGCGCGCCGACTCGTGTCCGGGGACGTTCGAGGCGACGCTCACGCTGAGTAGCTCGTGTCGCGCTATCCACCGGCATTTGGTGCTGTCCGCCGGCAGATCGTGATCGTCGAAGTAGCACTCAAAATCGTACGTCGCCCTGTACGGATAGTAGCGCAGGCGTTCGTCCACGTAGACGCCCTCGTCCTCCAGCTGCTGAAACACGGACGGCGTCGGATGGTAGACGCCACCGGGAAAGACGTGGCGAACGCCGCCCTCGCACGTCGCCTCGTGACACTGCAGCCGACTGGCGGTGCGCCACAGCGCATCGCCGCACTTGCCGCATCGATACGAACGACAGAACAGCGACACGTCGGCTATGAAGGAATAGTGCGTTCCGAATAGATTGACGCTCATGGTGGCCGGGTAGCGATGGAGGGAGCGGCGGACCACTTCGGCGGTGGCGTCCTCCGCCGCCGACAGCCGATACACGGTCACATTCGTTTCGAAGGCCGCCTCCACCCGGTCGAGTTCGTTCAGCGGGACGCCGGCGAACGCGCAGTAGGGTTGGTCGCCGTAGTCGGCGTAGAGCCTTAAGGCGGCGGCCGTCAAATCGTCAGCGCGAAAGTCGGCGCCCCGATGCAGCGCCAGACAGCGGAAGAGGCACAAGTTGTCGGCATACGGATGCCCGTGGCGATCGTTCACTAGGCTGACGAGGCCCGCGTTGTGGCGCAGGTAGGCGGGGAGGGGCTGCTGACGGGCGCATCCGATAGGATGGTGGATGATGGCGTTGAGAAAATACGTAACGTTCGTTACCAACTCGGCGATCCAGCCCGAGTCGGGGCGCTGCGCAATCACGTACTGCAGAACGTCGGGCTGTCGGGTGGACTCGAGGAAGCGTTCGAATGACGCGACGTCGGAAACGAGGACGGGCGACTCGAGATAGCGGCCGCAACAGTTACACGAAGAATGGTAGTAACGTAGTCGGCCCGTCTCCCTGTGGCGCAGAATAAACCCGTACGATAAGTTTATTTTAAAGGCACGAGTCTGCGCCTCGAACATCAGTCCTAGTTGGGCGTCGTGCGCGCTCGTAGCCCCGTGACCGGTCAAATGGAAATTATACCTAGATTGAACGGGTCCGCGCTCCACAGACGTACGGATGCTCGCCCAGTAGTCGCGCACGACGCTCTGTAGGTCGTCGTCGGCGCCCCCCTCGAACGGTCGATTTGGGGGCCCCTCAGCGGCGTCTCCGCACATTCGCAGATGCCGCAACATATTGGGGCGCTGCGCGAACGCTTGATTGCATTTCGGGCATACTACGTGTTCATCGCTGCCGCATGTTTTTAGATGCTGCGACAAATTAAAAAGACGGACGAACGATCGATCGCATTTCGGACACACGTGCATCGTCGGTCTAGGCGGCGCTCTATTAACTACGACGGAGGGGCGCGTAGACGCCCTTTATAAGGCCACCCTAAACCCCGCTAGGGGGGCTTTTCTAAGCGGTGTTCTCTGCTCCGTCAGGTGGCGACACAGACAGGTGGCAGCTCCGCGGGATGCGTTTGGCAGGGGCGCCCAGCGGCCAAAGTTTTTGTTCACGTTTTGCGTCAGGTGGCGACACCGACAGGTGGGCAGCGTCGAGGGATACAGGCCGCCTCTGTCAGTGGCGGCCAAGTTTTTGTTTACGTTTTGACGCCCGAATACGACGGCAAAGTTTTGTAGTAGAAATTTTTATTTACGTTTTGTAGTAGCAATTTCGCCCGTCAGGGGCGCCCGAATACGACGGTTTGTAGTAGAAATTTCGGCTGTCAGCTGCTGCCCCACGGCAAAGTGTTTGTAGTAGAAATTTCGGCTGTCAGGGGCCCCCGGCTGCAGCGGCAAAGTGTTTTTGTTTACGCTTTGTAGTAGAAATTTCGACCGTCAGTGGCGCCCGGAGTGTTTTGTGGGCGGCAGCCGCCGTTGGACAGGCATTGAATGTTAGCGACGTGCGTGTTTTTTTTTTGGGATGGCAACAACAGAAGGCGGGAATTGATTTTTCATACGTTTTATTAAGCAGTCTCGTACTACATCACCACCACCACAGTACGGCTTTATGCCACAGCAGAGTAAATAATAAGGCTCTAACAACGGCCTATAGCAAAATGTTCATCACTACTAAGTGTTCGACGGGGCGCTTATGCCACAGCGGAGTAAATAATAACGCTTTAGGAACGCCACACTAAAGGCCGCTGGTAATACTGCACAGCGACCATTCAATTTTCTGCTAATGTTCATCAGTGACGTACCTACTAATAAGGCTTTATACCATAGCGAAATGCAATGTTCAGACTGTAAACAGTAAAGAGGCTTTATGCCACAGCAGAGTAATAAGGCTCTAACAACGGCCTATAGCAAAATGTTCATCGCTACTAAGTGTTCGGCGGGTGGGCTTATGCCATCATTCAATTTCCTGCTAATGTTCATCAGCGGCGTACCTACTAATAAGGCTTGCCATAGCGAAATGCACTGTTCATAGCGTTCAGACGTCGAGGCATGCCCTTTTCATCAGGTAATACTGTACGGCGACCTCCAACAGAGCACGGTCGAACGGTGCCGTCCAATCCGTCCCCATGAGCCAGTCGGGTACCTGGCGCAGGAGCGCGCCCTCCGAGGCGCGATCGCCACGCACGCAACGATCCTCCAGTACCGAGAGTATACGAATAGCAGGAAGCAACAACGACTGCTGTAGAAAGCTGTCGAGTGACGCTGAAAAAAAGCACACATTCAGGGCCGCCACGTTTTCGTACAGAATGTTGTACCGCCGGCTCGGCTTCCTCCCCCTGTAGCCGCACATGTGCACGAAGGGGCACCCCTCCTCAGGGGGGCACTCACCACATTCTTGGCGCGCTGTGTCCATCACGCGCTCACCGACTAGCTCAGCAAACGTGGACATCATGCATCGCTGACGACCGGCGTACGAATGCAGAACGCTCCACTCCGAGTCGGCCTGAAGTGTACCCACGACCACAGGGCGTTTGTTACGGGCCCACGGTATGAAGTCTTCTGACGAGACTGACAGCACGGCCAGCGGCAGTGGTGACGATAGCACGGTCGCCGCCGGGGCTATTGGCACAGCGGCTGCCTCGGCTGGACCCACCACCACCACCACCGGGGTTAATGCAACGTACGTGGGCGTCCCGGCGTCGCTCACCAGGTCGTGCGGTGGCATGGGCTGCGTGCCGTCCACCACAGGCCAGCACGATAGCGCTTCTTCGGCTCTCCCCAGCGGTGGAGGGTCGTCGGCAAGGCGTGGCGTCGTTTCCTTCTTAGCGCACTTCTCGGCAGGGGGTGCGCACTCGTCAGCAGCGTCGATAAGGCCGCGCAACGCAGCAGCAATTACAGCGTCCTACAGAAGAATAACCAAAGCAGCAATTAGGTCTACAGAACACTAGCCAAACGTTAGTCATTCAAACGGTCTCGCTCCCCTTCTTCGTCACGACCCGCGCCTCACGGACCGTATACGTATCCAGTATGCCACCCCACACGACCTTGTGCACGGTCAACTCCAAGACGGTGCCAACCAGGCTCGCCACAAAGCTACTGCGCAACTGGTCGGGCAACAGGGCTGACACATGGTCGGCATTGTAATCGCCTATCGCCGAAATAGCTTCGTCGAACAGGGTGATCCAAATGCTGGCCTCCGTGTCGGCGTCCTTTTCGTCTTCCACCAAAACGCGCACCGAAAAATACGTCTTCGCCGTTGCCTGTATGCCGTGTACAGCGCACACCCGACCACCACTTTCTAGGCCTCTCACTTTGCGCTTGCAAATGCCACAGCCCATGTACGTGCATTTGCTTTTCCAAGCCACCCCAACGATTGTTAGGGGGGTAACAATCTTATACGTGCCATCGCACGCCAGCACGAACTCTTTCAAAGACACTTCGGACGCACTCACCACGGCCTCGAAAGTAGGCCCCCCGTCGGCCGTCGGAAGCGCCTTCGCACTGGCCTCCGACGCCGGCTTCGCTTTGCCACCAGACGCCACCGTTGGTGCCTCCCTCAGCTTGCTGCCTCTCTTTGGCGGCACCTCTCCGTGCGCGACAGGCGGGGACATGATCAACAACGCTCTGCAACACACAAAACGGCAACGGTAGCAACACGACAGCGACAATATTTAGTCGTTCTCCGCCCGGTCCCTATATAAGTGTTTTGCACACGGCCCGCACATGGCCCCCGTGCACAAACGCACGCGAGCCGCGAAGCAGCCGACTCTTACAAGGTTACTAAAACTGAAAAAAATCTCTCGGTCAGTCTAGTGCACTAACAGAACGCCACTTTTATTTCCTAATATAAAGTTACCATAAGATTCTCTAGCCCCCACTGACTATTATAGTCCGCTTAGTTTGCTCACATTTCACATTTAACGGTCGTTTTAAAGACTTACAAACAGTTACATAAGCGCTTTATATAAACAGTGACGTCAGCCCCTTATGTAAAGCTATGGCGTACGTGTCTAGGTCGCACCACGTTGCCGCGCGCAAAACAGTGGCTCAACAACTGCGCAATTCATTTCTCACTATGGAGCCAATCGAACAAGTTGGTAATTATGCGGCCCATTCTCATCAGGCACAAAACAGGTACGTTTTGCTAACTCACCTAACACTGACTTTCCTCACTCACTTTCTTTTATAACGTTCACTAACTATTTCTTTTATAACGTTCACTATCTAACTATTTTTACAGCGATCCGCCTCCCCAAAACGCCGGAAGCGAAACGCCCCAGGTCGACGTGAATACGCCTCCCCAAGTCGACGTGATTGCACCTCCCCAAGTCGACGTGATTGCACCTCCCCAAGCCGCCGGAGGTAGTGCTAATCCATCGCCCCCCTCTATGCGCCTACCCCCACCCCAAAGCCGCCCCGGCGCAAGGTACGTTTAACGATAATAGCGCTTTTTTAATTTACCTTTATTTGCAGACGCCTACTTTCGATAAAGCCTATAGCGGCTTTTTCCGTTCGCCCCGCTACCGACTTAATGTTTTTTTACAGGCCCTAACCTAAAAAGAGACGCACCGTTACTTTAATACTTTTTTTCATACTTGCAGACGAAACATCGCCGGCTTCGATACCCTACATATAGGGCGCGGACAAACCCTTGCGAGGCCCTCGCACCGAAACGGCTTTATTCATAGATCTCATAGAATAAATTTAACCCCAGCCGATCTGCTTATGATAGATAGAGGGTCGCGCGCCGATCGACCTGGGGGCACATTGTACCTTGGACGTCGCCGACCGCATCACAGCCCTTAACACTGTTTCCTTCTCCACAGATGAACCCCGCGCGCCAGTAGTCACTAATTAAACTTTTCCTCATTCCCCTGCAGACACATCTACGTGATCGATCGTAGCCTGGTACATCAACGCTATGATATCGGGCGGGGAACTATACTGCACAATGTTGGACCTTCCCCCCGCCCGATCACGTTCACCTCATCACGATGCCGTCACCAGCCCCTCTTGGCCGTTGAGCCGCAACGACGGCCACCACCCGAACAAGACGACAGTGACGAAGCACTCGAAGAGTTCGAAGAAAACTTCGACGATGACTTCTACCCCGGCTACACTGATTTAGAAGTTATTGCGGCCGGCAACCCCTTCCCAGACACTTTCGAACAACCATTCTCATTTGCGGATATTTTTCCACCCCCTGAAATTCTCCCCCCCTCATTTGCCCCACCCACCCCAGCACATCTTTCCGTGCATTTAGCCTTTCCGCCACAACCCCCGGGTCGACACGGCTTTGGCCCTCCGCCATGACCCCCCTCTTAATAAATGAAATTTTATTGTACCAATACAATTTATTTCTCACCGTTTATTGTTTCCGTGTTTCCTTTCACATTCCAACTCACACACGAACCTACACATTTGACCCACTCCACCAGCATTCCAAATCACACACGAATAATTCCGCCTATATTTTCCACCTATTCGTCGTTGCAACACCAGCGAACGCCCAAGCCACAAGCTTAATACACGCGCACAGGCCAATCTGACAGCGCCGGCCCCCAGCTGCTATAACGATATTGCACGCGTATCAGCGCCCACCAACTGTGTTTCCAACTCACACACGATAAAGCCAGCGAACACCAACGCCACAAGCTAAATACGCGCACACACAGGCCAATCTGACAGCGCCGACCGCCAACTGCAATAACACACGAATAATTCCACCTATATTAATACGCGCACACACACAGGCCAATCTGACAGCTCCGATATTGCACCGCAATTGCACGCGTATCCATCAGCTGTGCCGCAGCTAGCACTGACAGGCAATATCCACATCAGCGCCAGAGCCTTATTACAAGCGCGCGCCACGAAAAACATTTATCCGGCCTTCCGTGCCGCAGCCAGCACTGACAGGCAATATCCACATCGGTGCCAGAACCTTATTACAAGCGCGCGCCCCGAAAAACATTTATCCGGCCTTCCGTCAAACCAATGCACATAAAACTCCTACAGACTGACATACGATACGCCGTTCGCCAGTGAGTCGTGTAAACCAGGCCAGTCAATTGACCTCCTGATCTCCAGCACGCCGGGGGTAATCTAAACCTCGATGATACCCACCCCCATCACCGCGCCGGTCTAGAAGGTTCTAGAACCTTCCCGCGCGTCATTATTTTAAACTCGCTGATCACCAGGGGTGTCACTTCACTCTAAAATCTTTCCCACCTCCCGTGCACGTAATGAATACTAATTGGTCTCTATTTACTATTTTTTGTCATTGCTAACGTTCTCCACCGATAATTGCGCTACTCATTTGTTACTAATTAGTACTTAATTAATTAATTAATTAATTACCCTAATTAGTACCTGATTAGTCACTAGAGCTCGTCATTCACCCTATTTATTCCATCTTTATTCAGTAGATGGCGACACCCTCTTTCTCATGACCCCCATCAATCACTTTTGACGTTGCTATAATCATACTGCTAAAAAACGTAGGAATTCTACTTATAAAAAACGAAAAAGCCTTTGATCTTAGGTCACTTCCGGTGATGGCGAACCGCTTACCACTACTCATATACCTCAGAAGGGCGGGATACACATAGATAAAAGGATTGGACTCTCGATATGCCAAAGGGTTTCCTTGTCCACCTGCCACCTAGAGTTAATTCTCTGGGTGGCAATCTTGTTAAATCTTGTTAAATAAGGTCACGTAATAGATCTTTTTATCACTAAAACATATACATTTGACATGTCTGAAGGCTCATGTTCACAGATGTAAACATCTTAGGACATTCTACTTCATTCACCTTATACTTGACAACTGAACTTTGTCTGTTGTAGTCTACCCGTCGCCTGTCCTGACCGTCACCCGCCACTTGTCTTCAACAGAACAACCGATGGCAGCGGTCGGCAACCTGCGGCCCGTGGGCCAAATACTTGGAGTTTGTAGAGTGCCTTATTAGCCAACCTATTCCATGTGCAACTCAACGATGCACTGGAAGCTGTGCAGACATAGTTCACTGAACTACGGTGCAGCTGTGACAGACAGTCAAAGTTATCTCCAAGGAGTTGACGCTCGTCAAGTCCTATCACAAGCATTTGCCAACAGAACAGTTTCCTCATCTGGTCAAACACGCCAAGCTCACTGCCGATAATTGGTTGCATAGTAACTGCACAAAGTGTTACACTAGTCTCGGCGATGTCATTTGTGTGCCAAGAACACTGACTATGTATAATAAGTGTTGTTTGATAGTGACGTTTACAAGGCTGTCATTCTGCCTACTCTAAGGTGGTCGTATCACCTCACGAACTTATATTGCATGTGGTTATTTCGACGTCGCTACGTAACATGGTGAATATTAATTGCTACAGAGGCGCCACCTAACGAATGGAACATTTGTTAACATACATTGACGCTGTGGATGTGAGACTAATAAGCAATTATTAATAATGCAAGTTCTTCAGTTGGCGGGCAGAAGATGCATTGCTGAACAAATAGTGGAATGTTTTATTTGTGTGATTGCAACAGACGCCGACACACACTTGCAGTTGTTGTGTATAGCCCACCAAGGGCTGTCGCTAGGTTATGAAACTGGATATCATGTAATTGATAAACGTCCCAATTGGAAGCGGCTGTTACCTGTGATTTTGGAAGCCTTTTTGAATATTACTTTGCATGAAATGTGCATTATGCCTTTGTGATATTCATTGTGTATATTACTACTCCATTTATACGCACTCACACTCACAAAAACATGTCATGAACACATGCAAACACGCATACTTGTATAAACACAAAAAAACGTCTGTGCACGCATGCACACTTAATACACACAGACACACTTACACACACCAACACTTACAGGCACACTGACACACAGAGACCGACACACACCGACGCAATGACACACACTCACTCAGAAGACACAGAGACCTACACACAGAGACACACCGACACTCAATATGCACTGACATGCAGCGACACACTGACATGCAGAGATACACTGACATGACACACAGGGACATACTGACACGACACACAGAGACACTGAGACAGACTCAGAGACACACTGACACTCAGGGACACATTCATACGACACTGACATGACACTGAGACAGACTCACAGAGACACGCAGACACACCGAAACACACTGACACAGAGACACACCGGTACACAAAGATGCACCGACACAAAGAGATACACAGACACGTAGGGACATACTGACATGACACACATGGACACACTGACACGACACACAGAGACACTGAAACAGACTCACAGAGACACACAGAGATACACTGACACAAAGGGAAACACTCATATGACACAATGAGACGGGCACAGGGACCACTCATGCGACACACAGAGACACAGGGACACGACACACAGAGACACACCAACACACACACACGTGGTTACATACACACATATACAAAGTGTGTATTTATGTTATTGTAATAAGCCTAGTCTTTGGCAATTGTTCATTATTTTGCAGATAACGTTTTCCTACAAAATAAAACTCACTGAGTTTAACTTGTGAACATTTTGCTTGTTTTCCTGTTTAATTGATACTTAGCTGACTGAAAACAGCCAAAAGCACCCACCTTCAGGGTCTCCAGAAACCTAGATTTACACTCACTCCCCCGAAGCTCGCCAAAACACCCACCTTGGTGTTCCCCAAAATATAAATTTGCATCGCCCCTTGAAGCTGCACAAGAAAATTCATCAACATTCCCAAAATATTGTAGGGTGGGGCTAATCCTATCTCCAGTCCCCATCCAATTTATTGGGGACTAAGTCCCCATTAAGCCCCCCGGTTCTAACACCAATGTGTTACTTTATGAAAGGAAATGTCACGCTTGATGCCAGAATTTCAACAAATTATACAATGGGATGTCCTTACGCTCCACGTGTTTGGTGTCCGTTTATGATGGCTTGTCGTTATCACGTGATGGATGCGTTAATTTACATCATGACAAACGTCTCGTAGAATACTTTTGGAAACAATCCTTTGCGTCTATGTAGGGCCTGTATGTGACCTGCGGTGCTCCGCGGGTCCCCAAACCAATTGAATTAAACTAAGGCAAACAGAATATAAAGGAGGTTTATTTCCACAGAACAATTAATTCAGAAACATATTCGTATAACAGGCTAACTAAAATTTACTTATCTACTACCGAAGAACTGCTTAATTGAACAGAAACAAAAAATGACCAAAATGGATATCCCTAGGCGAATAAGATTAAAACGGGTAGACCAAACACGGATAGGATTAAAACGGGTAGACCAAAAACGGCGAATGCTACTCGGAACACAGTTACCTGTCACGGGTAGAACACAAATTATTTTTTTGCCGCAAACAAATAATGTCCTAATAAATAGTCTAGTCAAACGTTAGACACATCATTAGAATTGAAGTAACATCATGATTCATAAAATGGAAGTAAAGACTTAGGGGTTTAGTTAGAAAACATATCCCAGCCGTCTAGAAGTAGAGCGTTTTTTACGGACAGTGTAAACAAGCTCTGGCATTACAACGTTACAACTGTTGTCGTTAACGTACACTGAGTATACTTATAATAAAGAATAATGATAAAAGACGGGGCGTAATGTCATACACAAACAAGTCACAGGGTCACACACACACACGCGCATGCATGCACGCACGCGCGCGCGCGCACACACACACACACACGCATATAGGCCCCTATATACAGCTGTATGTAGCGCAGCGGTTCTCAGCATTTTTGACTGATCTAAATTGCGGTCGAGATAATTGCTTGGCGACACAAACCTTCAAACTGTTCAGATGTGATGAGGGTCTAAATCTATAATTATTATAAAACAGTTCGTTCTCTGTTTGTATGTGGACCCACATCTCCGTCATTTTTGCATGTATCGGGTTGAAATGTTGCATATGATCTAGCGGGCCCATTGAAATGGTTCGTAGATTTAGACATTTTCGAAATTCGACTGAAGGATAGAGAACTTGGGGAACTCAATATTTCAAAAGGCAGTACGTGGAATTCCAGCCGCGGAATTTAATAGCTTTTTATATCATCGTAAAGATAAGTATGCCATCTACAAATATGTCGCTGGATGTATCCAGAAATTTTGAATAGTTTTTAAGTTATTACCGTTTGAAAATCCTCATCGCTTAACATGCACCAGGTCTACTCGTCGTTGGTCACGTCCGCACGCTTACAAGTCAATCAATCAATATGTTTATTTTCTAACACAGATAATACAGATTATAGTATATATATATATATATATATACACACACCTGTATATATATATATATACATATATATATATATATATATATAGTAGCGCCAACTAGAGTGAAAGGAATACACTGTAGCTCTGCACAACCAGACACCACCAATAAGGTAATAATGGTTATTGTGGATACTTATATGAGCGACAGACAAACCGTCGTCAGAAATTGGCGGACACAATCAACACGAGCTTTTCCTCCGTTAGTCCCTCTGACCGCTAGGCGGCGTAGCTGTCTGGTCATAAACATAGTCGTGTTGACGTGATTTATTTTCTCCGTGTTCGTTTGTTCATTTTCTATGTAACGCAGTCGCTTAAATATTTTGGCAGTTGTCGCTCTTTGTAGTAGATCGTCGAGGTTGAACACCATCGTTCACTGGTGTGTCAAGTATCACAGGGGTTCAACGATCCGTGGCTGAGTCTCGGGTTCAGACAATTGTACTGGTACGCTTGGCGGTGGCGTAGGGTCCAGTACGTCGTCTAGGTCTTGAATCGACTCGTGTCTGTCGAACAGTGGCGACACGAGTGGTTTTTTTTCGGCAGGGTAACACTCAGTTCGTTTCATCCTGTATAACGTAGCTCGATCTTAGTTGATTCCCGATGAACTTACGGATATTAATCCAAATACCGTCAACACTTACAACCGAGTATCTGTTTCGAGCGCGTGTGTTGTTTCGGTCGGCATGTATAGAAACCAGATCTCCGATCACAATGCGTTCAGAGTTTGGCATTTTACCATTCGGTGTCTTCGATAGGTTACTGAGCTTGTGATTGGCGTCGCGTAGCTTGTGTTGTTCCATAATGAGTTTGTGACCAGACACCGGCATGTGTTCGCCGGTGTACTGATCACGCTGAGTCCACATCTGACAAGCAGATACATGTGTAAACCCCTGTTGCGGAAACGGGAATTGAGAAGTGCGGTTGCGACGGCCCGTGTGATGTGTGTAACGGCTCCGCCACTCGGTTGTTACTGGAGAATTTCACCCTCGAGTTCGCGAACGGCCTTCTCCGCCACTGTTTTTTTTTATTCAGCTTCTTCACGCGTCCCAGCTCGACTGTCATGCGATATCGGGAGAGAAGTTGGTCGTTGACGAGTGAGGCGAATCCTGGCGCTGGGTCGGTTCGTATGGCTGACGAAGAGCCATCGAGCGGTTTCATCCCTACGCAGAGCGTTATCAACGCGTCTTGTAGAGTCTCGCGGCGTTCATTTTTGATGATGCACGTCACGGTGTACGAAGTTACGCATTCTCGCAATACCAAGATCAAATGTCTCTCCCGCTTGATGACATCAGCAGCGTAGGAAATTCCTACGACTTCTGGGGCGTCATTCGTTGATTGAGGTATCGTTGTGTGAGGGACGTTACGCAGTGATGCGCAGTGGTGACAACTGCGTGTGGCTGTCGCGATCGCCTTGTCAAGGTCGAGTGCATATAGGTATCGGTGTATCACTTGTTTCAGTTACTAGGAGGAAGGGTGATCTAACTGGATTGGTCACGCCGATCTGCTAGTGAACGGAAGTGCAACTTTGCCGGATGTTACATCTTGAGCAGTTATTCGCTGCACGACAGAGTCTTCCAATCGCCTGACGAATGTGCAGATTTGACAGTGTTGGTCAGTACACGTGGATGCGTTGCGACACGCGAAGTCGGATGGAATGTTAGCTGGTCCTGCTAGGTGTCGAATAGATGCCTGATATCTGCTGACAACTGACAATAATGGAGACACACGTGGACTGACTGAGAATTCTACGCTGCGGAGTTTCTCGTGTGCTTGTATGCATGCTGTCGGCATGACATAAACTGTGGCTCCTATGCCGCACTGTTTCATTAATGCGTCGGTTACGATCCACAACTCATCTTCCGGTCGTGGCAAATTTATTGTTTTGTTTGTTCGTAGTTTGTCCTGTGTGCGTTTGAACGCTTCGTATAGCGTGTCTGTCCACTCTATGCGGTCGTTCGACTGGCGTCCGGCTGTCACGCTATCGAGAGGATCAAATAGTGTCGAACATCCGGAGACGACTAGTGCGAACATCTTGTATGTTCTGACGAATGAGCGCATGGCTTTCCCTGTCACGGGCGTGTCGCAACTGGCTAGTGTGATGATGCGGTGTGGGGTGGCCTGGATGGTACCTAGATGCCACACCCGACAGAGTATTATTGTGGATGTTGGGCGTACAGTCGTCTTTGTGGCGAATAAACGGAGTCCACTGTTGGCGAGGCACTCTAGTAATCTATTGAAGTTTCGTTGGAGTTTTGTGATGACATTTCCCCCGCAGTAAATGTCGTCTGCAAGCTTTGCAATTACGCCTTCTTCGAGAAGATCTCCCAATACTCGACACGTGGGTTCCTCTAGTGTAGTTCGTCAAACTTTTCTTGGAGTTCAGCGAAGTGTACATGCGCGTACTGTGGCAGGCGTCCTTTGCGCTGTGATGGTTGTACAGGGCCCATGTTCACAACTGCCTTGAACGGCCCAACACTGCCGTTGTAGCCGCGGTAGTTCGAATCGAAAAAATCGTCGTACATTTCAACGAGAATGAAAAATGCAGACCTCTCATTGGCTGATAGCATTTTGTCTGAGTCAGTTTAGATCAAAACAATTATACAGACAGAGTCTTCTAATCGACTTGGTCGACTTGGAATCGATGGTGCGAGATCGTACATTCTCAAAGATGGCGGTTTTGGCGGGAAGTGTATCTGTGGCGACGTCTGGTACAAATATTTCGCGAATTTGACAGAAATGGTCGTTTCGTCAGAGGATGCGTACGGTATTTGTAAGGTTGGCGATGCGGATTTTACTCGTGATGCAGGCGACGATGGTTGGTTGTGGCCATACGTTGGATTCACATGTGTGTTTACTGATGGGCGTGTCAATGCGTGGTTCGAGTGCGAATGTAGCATCGGAGAAACACGTCTTTAGGTAGTCACTTCAACAAACTCGCCGGGCCAGACTGTCGTGTTGGTGGGCGGGGCTCGTAACACACGAGCGCGTCTAACGGCGTGTCTGTTCAGCGAAGGGTGATTGATCCGTACGAGGAGGTGGTGCCGCTGGACAGTGTGATGAGATGTTAGCGTGGCGTACCGGTATGTCATTCGCATCCATGAAGGGTGTGCCAGCAAGGATTTCGACGTCTAGGTTCTGAACGACTACGCCGTTGAACGTCAATGTGTTTGTTGTCGCGTGTCAGTTAGAAAGTAGTTTCGCCTACTGTGGTTAACGGTGACGATCCGTCGGCTTGGTGAGCTGATTGTGATGATTTTTGTAACACGTAACCCAGTTTATGTGCTGTGGCAAGGCGAATCATGTTTCCGGTAACTCCGCTGTCAATGGCTATACGGGCTGTGTGGTGCCGCAGAACACTTTTAAGTACGATGACTGTCGAACCTCGATTTTTTGCGCTGTTGGGATTTCATAATCGATGGTTTCTGTGTTGGTTTCCTCAGGTTCTATGGAGTTCTGTTCTTCTCCACCGTCAAGTATGTCGATAACCTGTCGTGCTTTGGCCATATAACGA
This sequence comes from Paraescarpia echinospica, assembly GCA_020002185.1. Taxonomy (NCBI): domain Eukaryota; kingdom Metazoa; phylum Annelida; class Polychaeta; order Sabellida; family Siboglinidae; genus Paraescarpia; species Paraescarpia echinospica. The sequence goes on along the minus strand of CM034544.1, from coordinate 7,970,560 downwards.
CGGTCTTTTTCTGGTAAGAGTATGCATTAGATCAGAAAATGACGAAAGTTGCTACGTCCAGCTTGTTTACACAGTGGGCACACCCTGGTGCTTGTCGAACGTCGGGTATATGTATATGCGCCTGGCGTACGTTTTGGCACTGATGGTCTGACTTGAACGAATGGTTTATGGTCGCATAGCTGTGGCATCTTCTGAATATATAATTTCGTATAGGAAAGACGTTATAACGCCTTCGAAATTTCAGGCTTGATTTATGCTAATGTGTGAGTACGTAATTCGGTGCCATATCTCTGTTTGACGAGTTTCGGCAAATCTAAATGGACGAGCTGCAACTAGGTCAGGACTACGAAATGTTCCATTGTTGGTGTTAGCTCTTCATCTTCTGTGATGTGTTGATCTGAGCAGATTGTCTTTGACGAAGGTGACCAAACGTTTGGTATAAGTCCTCTGTGAAATCGATGCAGTGGGCGCCTGTGGATTGGAAACCGCAATGTAGTCTAATGACTTGACAGATTGCTGCGAGTGAGGTGGAACTTTTGACTATTGTAATTCTTGAGATGATGGGGCAGTAATATGTGACTTGGCCAAGCATGAGTTCAGTTATGATCGACACAAATCAACCGGATGGTTCGTGAATCACTAAGAAAGTTCCGTCATGTAAGTCATTGACAATTTATATTTGAGTCTAATAAAACGAACTTCATTTGCTTATAAATTGTTGACCTTGCTATTACAAATAGGTCGAATAATGTTTAGTATATTTTCAATTGTAGTCAATTAAGTAACATTTGTATATGCCTGATGTAGCCTGTTTTAAGGCAGATTTCACTTTATTGAAGTGGTAATGATCAACAATTATTAAACTGTTCAAACTATACCGATGGCAGTGATGTCGTTTGTCGTGTTTCTTATATAGGTTGTCATCCATGGAAATTGTTAAAATAATCCGAAGTTATTATTAACACAATTTCCTTTGTTACAATAATTATTACCCCCGACAAATTAAAGACGACCTGTGAAACAGGAATTGTGAAAAACAGACATAGCCTAATTGTGTTGTTTATACAGTAATATTCGCAGTACGAACCTGCATGCACTAATGTGGGTGGACACGCTCTGATCATGTGTCAGTTCATCAGCTAGAGGACACTAAATATTTGATGTGACAAGGTGGGCACAGCGGTGACACTACAACGTATTAGTGCAAGTGGCCGCCTATACAGCCGGACGCAGTTTCCTTGGATACAACTAGTCACCGTCGTTAGATCAGTCGTCTCTCTTGTATTGGCAACCAAACAGTCGCACCATGTTGTCCGCAGGGAAGACTGAATAGCTACACCGAACACTGCTGCAGGTACGTGTGTGTTTGACATGGTATATGCACAGCAAGTCAGACAGTGACTAAAGACGCGTGTGTCGGCCACACCGTGAGTAGATACTTATGTACCCGCCACACCGTGAGTACAGACACATGTGTCGGCAACACCGTGAGTACAGTCTCGTGTGTCGGCCACAAGATTGAGTACAGACTCATGTGTCGGCCGCACCGTGAGTACAGTCTCGTGTGTCGGCCACACCGTGAGTAGATACTTATATGCCCGCCACACCGTGAGTACAGACACATGTGTCGGTCACACCGTGAGTACAGTCACGTGTGTCGGCCACAAGATTGAGTACAGACTCATGTGTCGGCAACACCGTGAGTACAGTCTCGTGTGTCGGCCACACCGTGAGTAGATACTTATATGCCCGCCACACCGTGAGTACAGACACATGTGTCGGCCACACCGTGAGTACAGTCTCGTGTGTAGGCCACAAGATTGAGTACAGACTCATGTGTCGGCAACACCGTGAGTACAGTCTCGTGTGTCGGCCACAACGTGAGTAGATACTTATATGCCCGCCACACCGTGAGTATAGACACATGTGTCGGCCACACCGTGAGTACAGTCTCGTGTGTCGGCCACAAGATTGAGTACAGACTCATGTGTCGGCCACACCGTGAGTACAGACACATGTGTCGGCCACACCGTGAGTACAGACACATGTGTCGGCCACACCGTGAGCACAGACACATGTGTCGGCCACACCGTGAGTACAGACACATGTGTCGGCCACACCCTGAGCACAGACACATGTGTCGGCCACACCGTGAGTACAGACACATGTGTCGGCCACACCGTGAGCACAGACACATGTGTCGGCCACACCGTGAGTACAGACACATGTGTCGGCCACACCGTGAGTACAGACTCATGTGTCGGTCAAACCGTGAGTACAGACTCATGTGTCGGCTACCCCGTGAGTACAGACATATATGCAAGCAACACAGTAAGTTAAAACTCACGTGGCTGTCACATCGTGCGTTGAGACTCACGTCGGCCACACAGTAAGGAAAGAGTCATGTGTGGGCCACAGCATAAACTGGTATATCGAACCTATCGTGAGTTCATATATACGTATGTAAGCCACAGCGTCAGTACATAGTCATGTATCAGCCACATCGCCAATACAGACACTTGTTGGGCGCGTTAGTATAGTAGAAGTACGGAATCATTCTCAATTGGGAAGATCAAGTTCCACAGTTCGTCCAACTTCCCACGTTGTACTAGCCCACTCAACTCGATGTAGCTAGCAACACCATTAATGTTCATGGTTACATCTGCATTGATTACATCGAGAAGACATTTATTGCGTGATACTCAATATTATGTACTTAAAATTGTGTGTGATTGTTTAGTCGATGTTAGAATTGCAACATCAGTCAGAGAAGGATGGGGTGGTCTTCCAAATGATATTCTTAGGCAGCCTTAATGTGAATCCGGTTAGAGTAAACGTTTACAATTTTATGTTTATGCTTTCAGTACTAGTCAACATTAAAACAAGTGTGTATGCGTGTGGGTTATGTGTGTATGAGAGAGAGAAAGGGCGAGCGAGTGAGACAGAGAGAGAGGGGGGGGAATAAAATGTGTGTGTGTTCGCGCGAGCGCGCGAAAGAGAGAGACATGGCGAAGAGAGCAAGAGAGGGAGAGAGAGAGAGAGAGAGAGAGAGAGAGAGAGAGAGAGAGAGAGAGAGAGAGAGAGAGAGAGAGAGAGAGAGGGAGAGAGAGAGAGAGAGAGAGAGGGAGAGGGAGAGAGAGAGAGAGAGAGAGAGAGAGAGAGAGGGAGAGAGAAAGAGAGAGCGTGCGTGCGTGCGTGCGTGCGTGCGACAGCCTCACAGAGACATACTCATAGACTGAGAGAAGTGCATTGCAATGGTTCCCACAACAAGTAACGAGTAAAAAACAAGTTTATTGAAAAGTTGCCTTCGACCAAATTTACATTTCGCAATTCACAAATCATTAAGTTTAAACAAATGTTTGGTTTCAGCATTGGCCCCGAAGTCACAACATTGTGTGATTAGGTAAGTTTAATATCATAACCCGGAACAATACAGGGCGTCTTTATATTACCTTCGTAACGCTGTTTTTTTGCAGTTCGGTAATCCTAAAAATGAGCGGCATGTTGTTTCGTAGTGATGTGAGCGATCATCTTTCAGTCTGTCAGCTGTATTATATTAGGTCGATTAGCGCAGTCTCTCTGTTAACATGCTCAATCAAGGGGCGGACTGAGCAATTATGCTATTTCTATAGTTGGCAATTAGCTGGTGGAACCCTTACGGTATTGGTTACACTACGCGAAATAAGTAAGTATATTACGAATCACAACCGCAATACTCCATACAGTATTATACAATGACATGTAATGTACCCGCGTACAGTGCAATGTACTTTCATCGACATCGATACGTGTAGTATTCATGTTAGCCGTAAGCTGAAAACAGCTGAAAAATCAATGCGGGCGTTCTATAATTTAGCGGACATAGTCATACACATCGATTATCAGACATCCGCTGACATGTTAAAATACCCAGCTAACGATCTACATACATGTACGCCAAATACATTTTCAAATACACAAATAGACAACGACAACACACACGCACACGCACACGCACACGCACACGCACACGCACACGCACACACACACATACAAACATCTGAATAGAGTTGAGACACATTTTACTCAATCGCTCCTTCTTGTTGCGGATATAGCTGACACATTGACGTTTAATGCCGTTTCGTAATCTCGGTTGATACAAGGGATTATTAAAACGTTTTCAAGCCAGTCTTTTGTGACCCATTCTTACGTAATAAACTATGATGGGAGATGTGTAAAGAAAGTGTCATTCAACAACTGAGACTGATTATAAGGGTCGTGTCGATGTTTCGAACAGCATTAAGGCATGTTTCCTAGGCTCTCGAGGTAATATCATTTGGATATCATAACTGGTTTAATATCACGAATCGCCCTTTTTAGCATCGTCACGTTCCATTCTGGTAATGTCAAAAAACACCAGGCGTAACTTATTAACAATGTCATACACGAGAGCGATGACAACGGGTGTATAAGTCGGTCGTCATGTTTGATTATACGCTACACAATTACCTGTATCTGGATAATTGTACGGGTTTCGTTGGATCGTCAATTACGACTGGATTGATATATTATTGTGGCGTAAGTAAACACTGAACATTGGAGGTATCGCTACAGGTGGCATGTTGTGTACCCCATCGTTTTCGAAATTGCCACCATGTTACTTATCTGGGAAATAGAACAAAACGAATGCCACTCTGGATGCAAACCGGCCAGTAGGAAATTGCTGCACCACGCATGTTCAATGTGCCGTCGGTTGCGATAGGCCGTGCTGTGGGTGTCCGTGTACAGGCAGCCATTGATGCCGGCACAGCTATAGGACTACGACTTCATCATATAAAAATAACTAACCATATTGATGCTTCATCACTTTAAATTTATTTTATAACAAATTGGAAATATTATTTGAGGCTTACTTGTTTTTATTACTTGATGTTTATATTTATTTTATGTATTAATTAACGTTCTTTAGCTAAATGATGTTGGTATTTATCATATGAAAAATAATGCATTTATGTATGTTTAATCGTTTGGTGTTTATTATATTGTAATATATTGTATTTGAAATGTGTGGTATTTGTATTGTTTTTATTTATTAGTTTTGTTGGCACATCGCTACGGACACTAACGGATGTGGCGCTATGTAAACAGTGATATTTAGTATCGCTATTACAGCAGCTAATGTATCGAAATCATAACTGTAATTTCATTTTTTGTAGCACACCAAACGTGGCTGAATTCTTCCTACGAATTGCGCTTTGGTGTGCAGCTGGGTGTTAAGGGGAGAATGGCGAATGTAGAGGTTTGAGTCGGTTTAAAATATTTATCGCGCTATGTTAGATTATTAATTTAGTGCGTGTAAGTGCAGCTAGCTTGCTTGTGCCTGTGTATCTACCGTATAGTGCACATTACAAAGGACCCGCTGTTACAAAACGTCTAGTGAGCGAAATTGTCAGTTTTAATCAGGATTCATGGCGTACGGAAACGAGTCCATGATTTTCAATTGTCAACCCCGACGAGGATAATTTTAATGCACTAAACATAGGTTATGAACAGTGAAGGCACGTTGGCACAGTTTGACACTTCTCCTGCGCAAATGTCTATTAGCTAGTTGTCAGTGTATGAATGTGTCCGTGGCGCAAGGGTTCGTATGTGCGAACAGAGGATCAGGGTTGTTTTAGTGGTAGATGGAGCAGGATATTTTGGTGACAACATTGTCGATGACATGATTTATATAAAATACTTTTGCATTTTTCGTTAAGGTTTCGCTTTCCAGTAAACGACCACCATCACCTATCTGATTATTTTGGCTTTGGGACTTTAGATGATGAGATACCAGCTTAGTTAGTCCACGACAGGTTTTTCCTGCATTTACGTCCGTGACAGAGACACCATATATAAGGACCCAACAACGACATAGGCAACGTAGCATGACATTTTCCAAGTTTCGACACTACAGCCGAACCAGTACCGAACCACCGCCCGGCGGCACCATGGTTCGAAACCCAAATCTATGCACTCGACCACAGCGGCCCACTCGGGAATTGCTCCCCAAAGATCTTTAGGCCTCCGATAACTAAACCCACGATGCACCCAGTGTAGAATTTCCAGCTGTATCCCAAAGAGTTTCACAGAAACAACTCCAAATACACTTTCTCCCGATTTGTTGACGGTCACGACAGGCCAACAATTAAAAATGTATGTAAAACATGTGTGTTGAGCTTAGGTTGACATGTAGCTTAAATAAAAATGTAGTTACTGGAGCACAACTTTATAAAAGAATGCATATGTCGCCTAGTGATATGTCTGGGATAGCTGCCTCTCTCCCTTTCCCCCTCCAGTGCCTTGTATGCCGGTATGGTGTAATCAACAAAGTGTGCCACAATGACGCACTACACACGCACGCACTCATTTGGAAAGACATGCGGTGTATTAGTCTCTCCTGTACACTGAAGTCATAGCACTTCACATTGTTGATGGACACAACGTTTTCGGTTAGGGTAAGGTTCTGGTTAATTATCCGTGTTCTCACTTACGCATTGGTGGGTGTGGTTTGTTTTCACTGGGTTACACACCGTTCATCAAGTGGCGCCGCCTAACGGGTGACTCTGGTGGTAATGCACATTGATTGAGGAAACTATGAGTGTCAGCACAGGGCAACACGGTGGATTGTGTCTTGGTTGTATAAATCATATCGTATAAGCTGCGATTGTTATTGCACACATTGTCATTAACAAAACAACATGGCGGGTTTGCGCTTCCGTATCGTTCATCGCAGCCACTTGTGTCCATGCGTCAGTTGTTCAGTGTTGCACACATGGAGTAAATTGCCTGTCACTTGATTGACAATACCTTTGTTATATGACGCCGAACCCCAAGCGTTAACCGGGTGGTTGGGTGATTGAAGCAATATTAAACACTGTATTAAAGGGAGCGAGAATTGTCGGGCGTCGTAATTTGTAACACGAAGACTGCAGTGCTGAACATATGACACTGAGACATAGTTGAACATCAAAGGGTATTGCAGTTAACTCACCCCGACTGGGCCGTATTGCCAATACATTATTTTTAAAACTTAATGTTTTCTTTACTATTTTAACCATGCTCCGGAATCATACCTTCAAGTTGTGTGAACGTACTTATTGGCTTACTAAACACACTTTGGTGGGCAGTCTAGCTTCAACATAGTTCGTATGGTCTTAAGAACATTATAATTATTAATAAATTAAAAATTAGGAACACATAAGAGACATTATATTTGATATATTTTTGTGTTCCTGGCACTTCAAGTGTTCCTGTTTGCCAGGAAGGACATTTGTGGTACTGTCACTATAAATAGTACAATAATTTACATATATATTCACTTACACTGCCTTAATCAACAACCAATTAGAATATTTTTTATGCAAGCACCAACACAAGTCATGAATAGTGATGAAAGAAGGCCAAATGAATGACGTTTATTAAGAGATTAAGTTAGAGAGAAATATGGGCTCTACATCCCAAGGCCAGGCCTGTGACTGAGCGCATACTAGTCTCCTGTCCCTCAGGTTGACAGAGCCCACATTTCGGCATATACAACATTAGCAGTATTGTTATAGATATATACAACATCATTACTACTGTAATCACAGTAGACCTTAGGCACCGTACCGTACTAACCAAGCACACCATTCATTCACCTAACTATAATCCCAACTACCTGCTGAAGAGTTACATTGTATCAAGATTTAGCCTAAACCTATAAGTGGGGCCATTACGCCGTTACATTGTATCAAGATTTAGCCTAAACCTATAAGTGGGGCCATTACGCCCCACTTACTAAAATCACTGGTGGAAGAGAAGCGAGCTGTCTCGGCGTTAAAACCCCGTGAACACATTGTCCACCTGCACTAAGAAAACGGAGAAAGCTTTGAGATTTGCTATCAACCCCTCTTCCACCAATGATGTACATGGTATGTCCCTAACCCTATCAAAAATTTGGGAGGGATGGGAGGGCCAACATTGTTTGATGCGACCACTCCGTCTGCTTTCACAAAACGAAGTGACCAAGAGCTCGTTGTAATCTTTGACTGCGCGCCACTACCACGCGGTGATTGGCTCCTTGCGCCAGAGACAACGAGGTAATTAGCATAATAATTAGCATCAGACATTAGGCCAATCATCACTTGTCCTGCGTTGTTGCCAGCACAAAAACCCATATGCAGCACGTTGCCGTGGCCGCATATTCTCATTTATGCAAGCACCAACACAAGTCATGAATAGTGATGAAAGAAGGCCAAATGAATGACGTTTATTAAGAGATTAAGTTAAAGAGAGAAATGTGGGCTCTACATCCCAAGGCCAGGCCTGTGACTGAGCCCATACTAGTCTCCTGTCCCTCAGGTTGACAAAGCCCACATTTCGGCATATACAACATTAGCAGTATTGTTATAGATATATACAACATCATTACTACTGTAATCACAGTAGACCTTAGGCACCGTACCGTACTAACCAAGCACACCATTCATTCACCTAACTATAATCCCAACTACCTGCTGAAGAGTTACATTGTATCAAGATTTAGCCTAAACCTATAAGTGGGGCCATTACGCCACCGGTCACCAAAACATGTGACCACCCCACTACAATATTGTATCGCGTGTTTGTGTATACGATTAATGTGACGTTGTTTGTTTATTTTGCAGCCTGGACAACTGTCATCTCCCCACTGGCAGCGGGGATGAAGTGGCTGATATGTTGGAGGCAGCAGGTCGTTTGTTGGAGTTGACAGAGCTAAGGTATAAGTTGTCATCAGGGACATTTACGGTTTGTATTTAATGTGTTTCATTAATCTACATCTTAGTAAATATAACAACTTTTATACATTAGCATTATGCATTTTGCTTTCAACGTGAATTATGTGGTCACAAACTACGTTTACTCACATCAGTAACTTTATAATAAAATACAACAAATGGATGCCAGTAAGTAGTAATTTTTAAAATTAGGTGTAATTAATAAATATGTAAAGACCATTCATGGAAAGTTTATGCAATTCAACATTTTGTTTGTTTCCTGAAACTTTACATTATTTTCAAAGTAAACTTTTCGTGCTATGTCGAATCTACGTTTTAGAAACAACGTAACAAACACGTCAACAAGACGCGTCGTCTTTTGACATTTCACGGATTATTCCTTCACAAAGTCGCTTTATTCAGGTCTGCACGAAGAGACAAATGTCGAGTGAGTTTAGTGGGATGTGTTTAATGTGTTGTATTGAGTGAACTGTTGAACTGATGTTGCAGTCATTTAGATGTGACGTTTGTTTAGACTCTACGGCAACGACCTGCACGGCCGACCGATGTCCGCCGTCGCCGGCAATATCGACCACTGGCCGCGGCTGAGGCTACTGGGGTATGTTAGATTACATTGAACTGATAATGTCTGACATCTCATTAACTACAACAAACTTGTTATTAACTCACCATTTATAAACACATCTCGCAATATTGTCAACGGATTCTAAACATTGAGACTTTTGTCACAAAAGTGGGTGTTGATAATGACAGCATCTTGATCATGTGACTAGTTTGTTTACTTGTGAGTGTTACTGTTAGATACTAAATAAATAGTTGTGTTTGTCAACAGCCTGAACCGGTGCAACCTTGATGACACAGATGTCGGCCGTCTGGTGACAACTCTGCCGTCAGCGACGTCGTTGAAGTTGTTATGGTGAGGAGAGTCCTGAAGCCTACAGCACACGCACTAACACGTATCAACACTGGGCACACAACACACATGCACGTACACACGCATTAACACGTATCAACACTGGACACACAACACACGCATGTACACACGCATTAACATGTATCAACACTTGGCACACTACACACACTAACTTACACACAAGTACGTACACAGAATCTAATTAACCTGTACACACAAGACAAGTAGACACCCGCGATATAACATATGTTACTATGACGTACATACACACGTAATAACACACGCATGCACGCACGCAGTAACACACGCACGTGGACTTTTAAAATAGACTCACATAATCATACTAGGCAACACGTTCTTACACAAAATTCAAAAACGTTTTAGCAATAATACTATGTCGCTTCCTATGCTTTGTGTTCCTGTCATTTGTGTCACCACTGTACACTGTACAAATGTATCAATGTCAACGAACTGTTCTGGTGACAGGCTTGGTTCCAACTCCATCAAAGACGTCACCGCCAGGCGCGTGACAGAGACGGTTGTGACATTACCAGCATTTTGCACACTCAGGTAGGATGTTACGTTCTCTTTATAAACTGCCGTCTACCCTGACATCGGGTAATTACCCCGCACCCTGTCTCCTGTCACCACATTTTCCCACCAGTGACACCAACTTTTCCCCTCCGAGTTTCTGTCCTCAAATTCCCTTCATGCGAATGTGACACTGTTTCTTTTCACATTCAATGTCTTACTGGAAACTTCTTTTCAGAAAACGTGTCAAACTGTTGCCGCGTCAAACGTCACCAAATCTAGCTTAGTGAACGCGTGTGTTGTCACCAAAGGGTCTTATTATTGTCAACTGTGTCGTCACAATTCAACAATTAATTAATTTTATTGTTCAGTTTATAAACTGGTAAACTGTGTAAAAATGTGACAGAGTTTTCAGAAGGAACTTTCCCCGGCCACAACAACCAGAGACTGACAGGAACAAATAATTCCCTCCGTGGTATGGCGTCAACTGGGCCGGGTGTGTACGTAGAACTGTTGGGGAGTAATCACCCTTGTGTAATCACCCCAAGGGTAACTCTTCTGTTGCAGTCTGTTCAACAACTGGCTAAGCGAGGCGGGCGTTGCGAGGTTGAGGAAAGCAGTGCGACAAACACCCCGGGTGTGGTTGGCGAGGTGAGTAGCAGCACACTTGATGACATTATTGCCGCTGTCACATCGTGTGTGAGTTGACACGAGTGGAGGGAGACAGGCGACAGTTAGTTTAGAAGTCGTTGTGTCTTGTTGCAGTGTCGACTTGCAGCGTCCACAAGGCCAAGGCGCCAGGCACCCTGACCCCATCGTGCACAACCAACGCTGTGTGGACCAGCTCCAGCCCACCCTGACCCGCCTAGAAACACGCCCCCTGGCGGGCAGGGGTCAGTGGTGGGGCAAAGACATGGACGCGCTAGAAGAGTGGCTCGACATAGCAGAAGACAGGCTACATGAGGCGAAGGCTGAGAGAGAGTCTTAACACTAACTGTCACCACCACCTCAGGTAAGCACCCCGACACACCTCCTGTGACAACTCCACCTGATATTAACACAATTTATGGGAGCTCAAGTCATATTGGAACTGCACAAAAATGTACTTTTAGACGTCGGTGCAAAAATAATCTACTATTTTAAATGTCCAAGTCGAGTGAGTGGCCACGGAGTTAATGATGCACATTACTCGTATTTGGGGAGATCAAACATGGCACTCATTATGTGGACACATTGTTTGTGTCCTTGATCAGTACCTTTCCATTGAATGTCCATCACGCCCTCACACCACTGTCACTGGGGCAACCAGATTCACCCCGGCAAGGGTAAACACTGCTGACAACTGTATTTCTGGTCCACATTAATTTATTCCAGCCCTGGCCACTTGAAACAATGTATCGAGTTGACTGATAAATAGATATATTAATCGAGGGATCGTTTCAAAATCAAAGTGCAGGTGTTTGTTAGAAATAGGTCACGGACTCGCTCAAAGGTAATAAATGCACGTTCACTGATTTTGCTTCATTTTTAAACACAATCTTGAATTAATAGTTTTAATACATTTTAGTCAATGGCAAAATCAACATCAAACTTTAGTGAAAACACAAATATACTGATTGATAAGTATTATTCTTGCCTTAATATCATTCATAAAGTTGCAGTAAACATATTGAGTAGCAGCTGTGCTTAAAGTTAGTTAGTTAAAGTATTTTACAACACTTTAGTCTAGTGAGTGATAATAGGGTAACTTAGCCTTCGATAAGTTGTAAACAAGATTTAACAAACCTGATTATGTGGTAGAATATATAGGAGAAAAAGTAACAACCATATAATTCCTTTCATAAGATAATATCTGTGTAAGCCAGTACTTGCTAGATATTTTGATTAGGTAGAATTAAGCAAGGGCGATAGCCGGGCGAACTCCAGATTGTTTATGTAGATAGAGTCCTACGTATTCTCTAGGGCGCGGCGTAACCTAAATAAATAAATCAGCCTAACGTAACGTAATTGATTGTATTTAAATTAGGTCACTACCAGAAATGTTAGCGTTCGTGATAGGATAGATAGTCAGCTATGTAATTAAAATCTGTAACATAAAGTGTGCTGTAGTACACAGGAAACAGTCTTTATAAAGACTAAGTTAGATAAATTATTAAATAAATTATGATAGTGATGTGGCGCCTTGCAAGCGGCAAGACAAGGCACTTGGTGTGCGATCATTGCCACAGCTGGGTAGATTTTGCATTGTCCGGCTGTGGGAAATCATGGGCAGAAACCATGGAGGAGGGATTCACCATTCCGTGCATTGGGTGTTGGAAGGTGGAGATAGTTGGTTGACAGATATTGTGAAGGGGATGGAGATGGGAATTAATGAGGAGACAGGTGGAATTGAGAGAGACGACATGGAGAAAGGTGGGAATACTGCAAGACTGAAGGAGAATAGCAGTGGCAAGAAGACTGAGGAAAGGAGATTGAGAGGAGGGAAGGTGATTGGAGGGGAATAATTTGGAAAATCTACGACAGAAAATGTGACAAGCGTGAAGGTGACAGTAGAGAAGAAGGGAGGGAAGATGGGACGAGAGAGGAGAGAAGAAAATGAGATGGGAAGAAAGATGAAGGGACGAAAGGAAGTGAGAGCAAATGTGATAGAAGAGAAGTCGATAAAATGGACGATGACAGGAGTAAAGGTGACAAGAGAAAAAATGACAGGAAAGAATGGATCGGAAGAGATGTGACAGGAGAGAAGACGACAGTGGTAAAAGACAACAACCAGACAGATGTAAACCGGAGAAGGAGCTACTCTGAGGCAGTGATTGAGGGGGCAATGAGGAAAGAGAGGGTTTATGGGCGACTCCATTATGAGAAAGACGGACAAGACACTAAGCGAGGGGAAGGACGTCGTTGTTTGTCTACCGGAGGCTAGGATAGAACGTGTGACTGAAAGGGTAGAGAAGGTATTGCGGCATGGCAAGGGAGGGTCTATACTAGTACACGTAGGAACAAATAATGCTGACAGGGAGGGAACAACTGCGATAGTACAGAAGTATAGACAGTTAGTGAGGAAGCTAAAGAAGACAAGAGTTGAACAGATTATTCTCTCAGGAAGGGGGCAATGTATAGAAACTGCAAGAGGATGGCGATCAATGAACTAGTTGAGCAGATGTGTGAAGAAGAGGGGGTGGGATTCACAGATTTATGGGGATACTTTGTTGGGAGGGAAGGTATGTACATGAGAGATGGCCTCCATCTTAGTGGAAAGGGGTAGCAGTTTTTTCAGAGAACCTGCTGCGATCTGTTGACAGTGGGACAGGTTGAATCTGTTTAAAGTAGATGCGCAGGGGAACTCGCAGAGAAGCCTGAAACTGGAGGCATAGATAAAGACAGCACAAATAAATCAGCAAAGAACAGTCTGGAAAACTCTTCTGAAGCTGGATATAAATGTGTTTGTTTAAATGCAAGGAGTATAGTAAACAAAAGAAATGATCTAAACATTATGGTAGAAGATATTGACCCTCACATAATAGGTATAACCGAATCCTGGAGCACCACCGATATATCGGATGCCGAATTGGGACAGACAGGATATGTAATGTTTAGGAAAGATAGAATAGGAAGAAAGGGAGGTGGAGTTATTTTATATATTAAAGAATCTATCCAGGCTCATGAAATAAAATTAGAAAGAGAAGCAGATTGCGAAGAAGCTGTTTGGTGTAACATAGTTACAAGAAACTCAACGATAACAGTTGGGTTAGTTTATCGAAGTCCAAACATAAGCATAGAAGAGAATGAAAAAATACAAAATGCTATAAGGGAAGTAAGCAAACGGGACTGTATTATTATGAGGGATTTTAACCATGGGCATATACAATGGAAATCTCTACAGAGTATGGGGAGTGAGGACCACAAGTTTTTAGTTTTAGTACTTTCCTTTCTCAACATGTGCTAGTGCTAGAACCAACCAGGGGTGAGAATGTGTTAGACATAGTTTTGTCCTCACAGAATGAATTAGTTGACAATGTCAAGATATGTGAGCCACTGGGGAGTAGTGATCACAACCAGATACATTTTATCATCAAAGTAAAATCAGAAAGAAATAGTGAAAAGCAGTATAGGAGACATTTCCACAAAGGAAGGTGTAAGGACATTAGGAAATATTTAGCAAAGATAGACTGGAATAACACACTGAAAAATAAGACAGCGACAGAATGCTGGAATATATTAAAGAGTGAAATTAAGTGCATAGTCGATAAATTTGTACCCTTCAAAAAACAAGGGCAACACTTATCGAAAGAAGCCATTAGAATAATTAAGTATAAAATAGTGATGTGGAAGTCATATAGACGTACTGGAAATGATGAAGACTACAACAGTTATAAAGAAGCACTTAACCAAGCTACAGCTGAAATTAGAAATTCAAAGAGAAGCTATGAACAACAATTAGCTAGTAATATAAAACATGACAGCAAGAGTTTTTATGCGTATGTTCAAAGCAAACAGAAAGTTCAGGTTAAGGTCGGTCCTCTAGAAGATAGAGCTGGACATATAATATCAGAGGGATTCTTAATGGCAGAAGACCTGAACGACTATTTTAGTTCAGTGTTTACCAGGGAAGACATTAGTTCACTGCCAGTACCAGAGGGGGCAGATTCAGACTATTTAGGACAGTTAATTGTAACCCCGGAAATGGTAGCTAAGAAAATAAGGGCTATGAAGGATAATAAATCACCTGGAGAGGATGGGATTCCGCCCAAGCTACTATTGGAAAGTGCAGAACAAATTAACTTACCGCTTGCAACAGTTTTCAATTTGTCATTAGAAGGGGGAGTGGTTCCTTTAGAATGGAAAGAGGCAAACATTATACCGTTATTAAAAAGTCAGAGAATATAGACCAGTGAGTTTAACATCAACTATTTGCAAATTATTAGAAAGACTAATTAAAGATCACATGGTGGATTTTCTTATTAAACATAACTTGATAAACCCATCTCAACATGGGTTTTTAAAAGCAGTCATGCTTAACAAATAAAAAAGTTATGTTTTGGAAGACATCACTAAGTGGGTAGATGAAGGATCACCAGTAGATATCATGTACTTAGATTTTCAAAAAGCTTTCGACAAAGTACCACATCAAAGATTACTGCTTAAACTAAAGACCCATGACATAAGAAATGGTATAATAAACTGGATAGAAAAATGGCTGATTGACAGAAGACAACGTGTAGTAGTTGATGGGGAGGCTTCAAACTGGAAATCGGTATTGAGTGGGGTACCACAGGGATCAGTACTAGGACCTATATTATTCTTAATATATATCAACGATTTGGATGATGAAATAACAAGCAAGGTGTTGAAATTTGCGGATGATACAAACATTTTTAGAAGGATTAAACGTGATGAAGATGGACAGCATTTACAAAATGATCTTGACAGGTTGATCAAACGGTCTGAAAAGTGGCAAATGCTGTTCAATTTTGGGAAATGTAAATGCCTCCACACAGGACATGGGAACGAAGATGTAGAATATACAATGGGGGGTACTGTACTAAGTACTACTGTAAAAGAAAAGGACTGAGGGTTAA
Organism: Paraescarpia echinospica; assembly: GCA_020002185.1. Lineage (NCBI taxonomy): Eukaryota > Metazoa > Annelida > Polychaeta > Sabellida > Siboglinidae > Paraescarpia > Paraescarpia echinospica. Next base: position 7,954,760 of record CM034544.1, on the reverse strand, counting down.
CCATTAGTGCTGATATGAAGGTTTCAGAGCAGTGCGGAATTGCAGCTTCAAATGGAAATAAAATCCTTCGATTAATTAGGCGAAATATAGCGTACAAGGAAAAAGAACTAATAATACCGCTGTACAAAACAATAGTTAGGCCTCAATTAGAATATTGTATACAAGCGTGGAGGCCATATCGCAAGAAGGACATATATATGCTAGAAAGAGTACAGAGGAGAGGGATCTTAGTTATGAAATTCGCCTAAAAGAATATGGTTTAACAACACTAGAGACCACGAGATTGAGAGGAGATCAGATAAAAGTGTTTAAAATAATAAATGGTTAAGGAAATATTGTTAGAAATATTTGTTTCTCAGTTAAGAAAGATAGAAGGACTAGAGGACATGCAATTACATTAGCAAAGGAGCAGTGTAGATAAGATAAGAAAGTTCTCATTTTTACAAAGGCCTGTAAATGAATGTAACAGATTATCTGCTGTTTGTGTGGGTGCTAGTAGCGTGAATATGTTTAAAAATAAAATCGACATACCTCAGAAGGGCGGGATACACATAGATAAAAGGATTGGACTCTCGATATGCCAAAGGGTTTCCTTGTCCACCTGCCACCTAGAGTTAATTCTCTGGGTGGCAATCTTGTTAAATAAGGTCACGTAATAGATCTTTTTATCACTAAAACATATACATTTGACATGTCTGAAGGCTCATGTTCACAGATGTAAACATCTTAGGACATTCTACTTCATTCACCTTATACTTGACAACTGAACTTTGTCTGTTGTAGTCTACCCGTCGCCTGTCCTGACCGTCACCCGCCACTTGTCTTCAACAGAACAACCGATGGCAGCGGTCGGCAACCTGCGGCCCGTGGGCCAAATACTTGGAGTTTGTAGAGTGCCTTATTAGCCAACCTATTCCATGTGCAACTCAACGATGCACTGGAAGTTGTGCAGACATAGTTCACTGAACTACGGTGCAGTTGTGAGAGTCAAAGTTATCTCCATGGAGTTGACGCTCGTCAAGTCCTATCACAAGCATTTGTCAACGGAACAGTTTCCTCATCTGGTCAAACACGCCAAGCTCACTGCCGATAATTGGTTGCATAGTAACTGCTCAAAGTGTTACACTAGTCTCGGCGATGTCATTTGTGTGCCAAGAACACTGACTATGTATAATAAGTGTTGTTTGATAGTGACGTTTACAAGGCTGTCATTCTGCCTACTCTAAGGTGGTCGTATCACCTCACGAACTTATATTGCATGTGGTTATTTCGACGTCGCTACGTAACATGGTGAATATTAATTGCTACAGAGGCGCCACCTAACGAATGGAACATTTGTTAACATACATTGACGCTGTGGGTGTGAGACTAATAAGCAATTATTAATAATGCAAGTTCTTCAGTTGGAGGGCAGAAGATGCATTGCTGAACAAATAGTGGAATGTTTTCTTTGTGTGATTGCAACAGACGCCGACACACACTTGCAGTTGTTGTGTATAGCCCACCAAGGGCCGTCGCTAGGTTACGAAACTGGATATCATGTAATTGATAAACGTCCCAATTGGAAGCGGCTGTTACCTGTGATTTTGGAAGCCTTTTTGAATATTACTTTGCATGAAATGTGCATTATGCCTTTGTGATATTCATTGTGTATATTACTACTCCATTTATACGCACTCACACTCACAAAAACATGTCATGAACACATGCAAACACGCATACTTGTATAAACACATAACAAACGTCTGTGCACGCATGCACACTTAATACACACAGACACACATGTACACTTACACACACCAACACTTACAGGCACACTGACACACAGAGACCGACACACACCGACGCAATGACACACACTCACACAGAAGACACAGAGACCTACACACAGAGACACACCGACACTCAATATGCACTGACATGCAGCGACACACTGACATGCAGAGATACACTGACACGCTGAAATACACTGACATGACACACAGGGACATACTGACACGACACAGAGACACTGAGACAGACTCAGAGACACACTGACACTCAGGGACACATTCATACGACACACTGACATGACACTGAGACAGACTCACAGAGACACGCAGACACACCGAAACACACTGACACAGAGACACACCGGTACACAAAGATGCACCGACACAAAGAGATACACAGACACGCAGGGACATACTGACATGACACACATGGACACACTGACACGACACACAGAGACACTGAAACAGACTCACAGAGACACACAGAGATACACTGACACAAAGGGAAACACTCATATGACACAATGAGACGGGCACAGGGACCACTCATACGACACACAGAGACACAGGGACACGACACACAGAGACACACCAACACACACACACGTGGTTACATACACACACATACAAAGTCAACAAAGTGTGTATTTATGTTATTGTAATAAGCCTAGTCTTTGGCAATTGTTCATTATTTTGCAGATAACGTTTTCCTACAAAATAAAACTCACTGAGTTTAACTTGTGAACATTTTGCTTGTTTTCCTGTTTAATTGATACTTAGCTGACTGAAAACAGCCAAAAGCACCCACCTTCAGGGTCTCCAGAAACCTAGATTTACACTCACTCCCCCGAAGCTCGCCAAAACACCCACCTTGGTGTTCCCCAAAATATAAATTTGCATCGCCCCTTGAAGCTGCACAAGAAAATTCATCAACATTCCCAAAATATTGTAGGGTGGGGCTAATCCTATCTCCAGTCCCCATCCAATTTATTGGGGACTAAGTCCCCATTAAGCCCCCCAGTTCTAACGCCAATGTGTTACTTTATGAAAGGAAATGTCACGCTTGATGCCAGAATTTCAACAAATTATACAATGGGATGTCCTTACGCTCCACGTGTTTGGTGTCCGTTTATGATGGCTTGTCGTTATCACGTGATGGATGCGTTAATTTACATCATGACAAACGTCTCGTAGACTATTTTTGGAAACAATCCTTTGCGTCTATGTAGGGCCTGTATGTGACCTGCGGTGCTCCGCGGGTCCCCAAACCAATTGAATTAAACTAAGGCAAACAGAATATAAAGGAGGTTTATTTCCACAGAACAATTAATTCAGAAACATATTCGTATAACAGGCTAACTAAAATTTACTTATCTACTACCGAAGAACTGCTTAATTGAACAGAAACAAAAAATGACCAAAATGGATATCCCTAGGCGGATAAGATTAAAACGGGTAGACCAAACACGGATAGGATTAAAACGGGTAGACCAAAAACGGCGAATGCTACTCGGAACACAGTTACCTGTCACGGGTAGAACACAAATAATTTTTTTGCCGCAAACAAATAATGTCCTAATAAACAGTCTAGTCAAACGTTAGACACATCATTAGAATTGAAGTAACATAATGATTCATAAAATGGAAGTAAAGACTTAGGGGTTTAGTTAGAAAACATATCCCAGCCGTCTAGAAGTAGAGCGTTTTTTACGGACAGTGTAAACAAGCTCTGGCATTACAGCGTTACAACTGTTATCGTTAACGTACACTGAGTATACTTATAATAGAGAATAATGATAAAAGACGGGGCGTAATGTCATACACAAACAAGTCACAGGGTCACGCACACACACGCGCATGCATGCACGCACGCGCGCACACACACACACACACGCATATAGGCCCCTATATACAGCTGTATGTAGCGCAGCGGTTCTCAGCATTTTTGACTGATCTAAATTGCGGTCGAGATAATTGCTTGGCGACACAAACCTTCAAACTGTTCAGATGTGATGAGGGTCTAAATCTATAATTATTATAAAACAGTTCGTTCTCTGTTTGTATGTGGACCCACATCTCCGTCATTTTTGCATGTATCGGGTTGAAATGTTGCATATGATTTAGCGGGCCCATTGAAATGGTTCGTAGATTTAGACATTTTCGAAATTCGACTGAAGGATATTTAATAGCTTTTTATATCATCGTAAAGATAAGTATGCCATCTACAAATATGTCGCTGGATGTATCCAGAAATTTTGAATAGTTTTTAAGTTATTACCGTTTGAAAATCCTCATCGCTTAACATGCACCAGGTCTACCCGTCGTTGGTCACGTCCGCACGCTTACAAGTCAACCAATCAATATGTTTATTTTCTAACACAGATAATACAGATTATAGTATATATATATATATATGTGTATATGTATATATATATATATACACACACACCTGTATATATATATATATATACACATCTATATATAGATATATATATATATGTATATATATATATATATATATATATATATATATACTAGCGCCAACTAGAGTGAAAGGAATACACTGTAGCTCTGCACAACCAGACACCACCAATAAGGTAATAATAGTTTATTGTGGATACTTACATGAGCGATAGACAAACCGTCGTCAGAAATTGGCGGACACAATCAACACGAGCTTTTCCTCCGTTAGTCCCTCTGACCGCTAGGCGGCGTAGCTGTCTAGTCATAAACATAGTCGTGTTGACGTGATTTATTTTCTCCGTGTTCGTTTGTTCATTTTCTATGTAACGTAGTCGCTTAAATATTTTGGCAGTTGTCGCTCTTTGTAGTAGATCGTCGAGGTTGAACACCATCGTTCACTGGTGTGTCAAGTATCTCAGGGGTTCATCGATCCGTGGCTGAGTCTCGGGTTCAGACAATTGTACTGGTACGCTTGGCGGTGGCGTAGGGTCCGGTACGTCGTCTAGGTCTTGAATCGACTCGTGTCTGTCGAACAATGGCGACACGATTGTTTTTTTCGGCAGGGACGCGGTAACACTCAGTTCGCTTCATCTTGTATAACGTATTGATCTTAGTTGATTCCCGATGAACTTACGGATATTAATCCAAATACCGTCAACACTTACAACCGAGTATCTGTTTCGAGTGCGTGTGTTGTTTCGGTCGGCATATATAGAAACCAGATCTCCGATCACAATGCGTTCAGAGTTTGGCATTTTACCATTCGGTGTCTTCGATAGGTTACTGAGCTTGTGATTGGCGTCGCGTAGCTTGTGTTGTTCCATAATTAGTTTGTGACCAGACACCGGCATGTGTTCGCCGGTGTACTGATCACGCTGAGTCCACATCTGACAAGCAGATACATGTGTAAACCCCTGTTGCGGAAACGGGAATTGAGAAGTGCGGTTGCGACGGCCCGTGTGATGTGTGTAACGGCTCCGCCACTCGGTTGTTACTGGAGAATTTCACCCTCGAGTTCGCGAACGGCCTTCTCCGCCACTGTTTTTTTTTATTCAGCTTCTTCACGCGTCCCAGCTCGACTGTCATGCGATATCGGGAGAGAAGTTGGTCGTTGACGAGTGAGGCGAATCCTGGCGCTGGGTCGGTTCGTATGGCTGAGGAAGAGGTATCGAGCGGTTTCATCCCTACGCAGAGCGTTATCAACGTGTCTCGTAGAGTCTCGCGGCGTTCATTTTTGATGATGCACGTCACGGTGTACGAAGTTACGCATTCTCGCAATACCAAGATCAAATGTCTCTCCCGCTTGATGACATCAGCAGCGTAGGAAATTCCTACGACTTCTGGGGCGTCATTCGTTGATTGAGGTATCGTTGTGTGAGGGACGTTACGCAGTGATGCGCAGTGGTGACAACTGCGTATGGCTGTCGCGATCGCCTTGTCAAGGTCGAGTGCATATAGGTATCGGTGTATCACTTGTTTCAGTTACTAGGAGGAAGGGTGATCTAACTGGATTGGTCACGCCGATCTGCTAGTAAACGGAAGTGCAACTTTGCCGGATGTTACATCTTGAGCAGTTATTCGCTGCACGACAGAGTCTTCCAATCGCCTGACGAATGTGCAGATTTGACAGTGTTGGTCAGTACACGTGGATGCGTTGCGACACGCGAAGTCGGATGGAATGTTAGCTGGTCCTGCTAGGTGTCGAATAGATGCCTGATATCTGCTGACAACTGACAATAATGGAGACACACGTGGACTGACTGAGAATTCTACGCTGCGGAGTTTCTCGTGTGCTTGTATGCATGCTGTCGGCATGACATAAACTGTGGCTCCTATGCCGCACTGTTTCATTAATGCGTCGGTTACGATCCACAGCTCATCTTCCGGTCGTGGCAAATTTATTGTTTTGTTTGTTCGTAGTTTGTCCTGTGTGCGTTTGAACGCTTCGTATAGCGTGTCTGTCCACTCTATGCGGTCGTTCGACTGGCGTCCGGCTGTCACGCTATCGAGAGGATCAAGTAGTGTCGAACATCCGGAGACGACTCGTGCCAACATCTTGTATGTTCTGACGAATGAGCGCATGGCTTTCCCTGTCACGGGCGTGTCGCAACTGGCTAGTGTGATGATGCGGTGTGGGCTGGCCTGGATGGTACCTAGATGCCACACCCGACAGAGTATTACTGTGATTGTTGGGCGTACAGTCGTCTTTGTGGCGGATAAACGGAGTCCGCTGTTGGCGAGGCACTCTAGTTATCTTTTGAAGTTTCGTTGGAGTTTTGTGATGACATTTCCCCCGCAGTAAATGTCGTCTGCAAGCTTTGCAATTACGCCTTCTTCGAGAAGATCTCCCAATACTCGACACGTGGGTTCCTCTAGTGTAGTTCGTCAAACTTTTCTTGGAGTTCAGCGAAGTGTACATGCGTGTACTGTGGCAGGCGTCCTTTGCGCTGTGATGGTTGTACAGGGCCCATGTTCACAACTGCATTGAACGGCCCAACACTGCCGTTGTAGCCGCGGTAGTTCGAATCAAAAAAATCGTCGTACATTTCAACGAGAATGAAAAATGCAGACCTCTCATTGGCTGATAGCATTTTGTCTGAGTCAATTTAGATCGAAACAATTATACAGACAGAGTCTTCTAATCGACTTGGTCGACTTGGAATCGATGGTGCGAGATCGTAAATTCTCAAAGATGGCGGTTTTGGCGGGAAGTGTATCTGTGGCGACGTCTGGTACAAATATTTCGCGAATTTGACAGAAATGGTCGTTTCGTCAGAGGATGCGTACGGTATTTGTAAGGTTGGCGATGCGGATTTTACTCGTGATGCAGGCGACGATGGTTGGTTGTGGCCATACGTTGGATTCACATGTGTGTTTACTGATGGGCGCGTCAATGCGTGGTTCGAGTGCGAATGTAGCATCGGAGAAACACACGTCTTTAGGTAGAGTCACTTCAACAAACTCGCCGGGCCAGACTGTCGTGTTGGTGGGCGGGGATCGTAACACACGAGCGCGTCTAACGGCGTGTCTGTTCAGCGAAGGGTGGTTGATCCGTACGAGGAGGTGGTGCCGCTGGACAGTGTGATGAGATGTTAGCGTGGCGTACCGGTATGTCATTCGCATCCATGAAGGGTGTGCCAGCAAGGATTTCGACGACTAGGTTCTGAACGACTACGCCGTTGAACGTCAATGTGTTGTCGCGTGTCAGTTAGAAAGCAGTTTCGCCTACTGTGGTTAACGGTGACGATCCGTCGGCTTGGTGAGCTGATTGTGATTATTTTTGTAACACGTAACCCAGTTTATGTGCTGTGGCAAGGCGAATCATGTTTCCGGTAACTCCGCTGTCAATGGCTATACGGGCTGTGTGGGGCCGCAGAACACTTCTAAGTACGATGACTGTCGAACCTCGATTTTTTGCGCTGTTGGGATTTCATAATCGATGGTTTCTGTGTTGGTTTCCTCAGGTTCTATGGAGTTATGTTCTTCTTCACCGTCAAGTATGTCGATAACCTGTCGTGCTTTGGCCATATAACGACGGTCTTTTTCTGGTAAGAGTATGCATTAGATCAGAAAATGACGAAAGTTGCTACGTCCAACTTGTTTACACAGTGGGCACACCCTGGTGCTTGTCGAACGTCGGGTATATATATGTGCGCCTGGCGTACGTTTTGGCACTGATGGTCTGACTTGAACGAATGGTTTATGGTCGCATAGCTGTGGCATCTTCTGAATATCTAATTTCGTATAGGAAAGACGTTATAACGCCTTCGAAATTTCAGGCTTGATTTATGCTAATGTGTGAGTACGTAATTCGGTGCCATATCTCTGTTTGACGAGTTTCGGCAAATCTGAATGGACGAGCTGCAACTAGGTCAGAACTACGAAATTTTCCATTGTTGGTGTTATCTCTTCATCTTCTGTGATGTGTTGATCATGGTGTAAGAATTTGTCTTCAGTTCTGAGCAGATTGTCTTTGACGAAGGTGACTAAACGTTTGGTATAAGTCCTCTGGGTCGAGGCGTATGCCAGTGAAATTGATGCAGTGGGCGCCTGTGGATTGGAAACCGCAATGTAGTCTAATGACTTGACAGATTGCTGCGAGTGAGGTGGAACTTTTGACTATTGTAATTCTTGAGATGATGGGGCAGTAATATGTGACTTGGCCAAGCATGAGTTCAGTTATGATCGACACAAATCAACCGGATGGTTCGTGAATCACTAAGAAAGTTCCGTCATGTAAGTCATTGACAATTTATATTTGAGTCTAATAAAACGAACTTCATTTGCTTATAAATTGTTGACCTTGCTATTACAAATAGGTCGAATAATGTTTAGTATCTTTTCAATTGTAGTCAATTAAGTAACATTTGTATATGCCTGATGTAGCCTGTTTTAAGGCAGATTTCACTTTATTGAAGTGGTAATGATCAACAATTATTAAACTGTTCAAACTATATCGATGGCAGTGATGTCGTTTGTCGTGTTTCTTATATAGGTTGTCATCCATGGAAATTGTTAAAATAATCCGAAGTTATTATTAACACAATTTCCTTTGTTACAATAATTATTACCCCCGACAAATTAAAGACGACCTGTGAAACAGGAATTGTGAAAAACAGACATAGCCTAATTGTGTTGTTTATACAGTAATATTCGCAGTACGAACCTGCATGCACTAATGTGGGTGGACACGCTCTGATCATGTGTCAGTTCATCAGCTAGAGGACACTAAATATTTGATGTGATAAGGTGGGCACAGCGGTGACACTACAACGTATTAGTGCAAGTGGCCGCCTATACAGCCGGACGCAGTTTCCTTGGATACAACTAGTCACCGTCGTTAGATCAGTCGTCTCTCTTGAATTGGCAACCAAACAGTCGCACCATGTTGTCCGCAGGGAAGACTGAATAGCTACACCGAACACTGCTGCAGGTACGTGTGTGTTTGACATGGTATATGCACAGCAAGTCAGACAGTGACTAAAGACGCGTGTGTCGGCCACACCGTGAGTAGATACTTATGTACCCGCCACACCGTGAGTACAGACACATGTGTCGGCAACACCGTGAGTACAGTCTCGTGTGTCGGCCACAAGATTGAGTACAGACTCATGTGTCGGCCGCACCGTGAGTACAGTCTCGTGTGTCGGCCACACCGTGAGTAGATACTTATATGTCCGCCACACCGTGAGTACAGACACATGTGTCGGTCACACCGTGAGTACAGTCACGTGTGTCGGCCACAAGATTGAGTACAGACTCATGTGTCGGCAACACCGTGAGTACAGTCTCGTGTGTCGGCCACACCGTGAGTAGATACTTATATGCCCGCCACACCGCGGGTACAGAGACATGTGTCGGCCACACCGTAAGTACAGACACATGTGTCGGCCACACCGTAAGTACAGATTCATGTGTCGCCCCCACCGTCAGTACAGACACATGTGTCAGCCAAACCGTAAATACACACTCATGTGTCGGTCACACCGTGGGCACAGAAACATGTGTCGGCCACACCGTAAGTACAGACACATGTGTCGACCACACCGTAAGTACAGACACATGTGTCGGTCACACCGTTAGTTCAGACACATGTGTCGGCCACACCGTAAACACAGACTCATGTGTCGGCCACACCGTAAGTACAGACACATGTGTCGGTCACACCGTTAGTACAGACTCGCGTGTCGGCCATACCGTGAGTACAGACACATGTGTCGGTCACACCGTGAGTACTGACTCATGTGTCGGCCACACCGTGAGTACAGACACATGTGTCGGCCACACCGTGAGTACAGACTCATATGTCGGCCACGCCGTGAGTACAGACTCATGTGTCGGTCACACCGTGAGTACAGACATGTATGCAGGCAACATTGTAAGTTAAAACTCACGTGGCTGTCACATCTTGCGTTGAGACTCACGTCGGCCACACAGTGAGGAAAGAGTCATGTGTGGGCCACAGAATTAACTGGTATATCGAACCTATCGGGAGTTCATATACTCGTGTATAAGCCACAGCGCCAGTACATAGTCATGTGTCAGCCACATCGCCAATACAGACTCTTGTTGGGCGCGTTAGTACAGTAGAAGTAGGGAATAATTCTCAATTGGGAAGATCAAGTTCGACAGTTCAACTTCCCACGTTGTACAAGCCCACTCAACTCGATGTAGCTAGCAACATCATTAATTTTCATGACTACATCTGCGTTATATACATCGTGAAGACATTTATTGCGTGGTACGCAAGATTATATATTTAAGATTGTATGTGATTGTTTAGTTGATGTTGGGATTGCAACCCCAGTCAGTGATGGATGGGGTGGTCTTCCAAATGATATTCTTAGGCAGCCTTAATGTAAATCCGGTTAGAGTAAACGTTTATAATGTTATGTATGCGTGTGGCTATGTGTATATGAGAGAGAGAAAGGGCGAGCGAGTGAGCGAGAGGGAGAGAGAGAGAGAGAGAGAGAGAGAGAGAGAGAGAGAGAGAGAGAGAGAGAGAGAGAGAGAGAGAGCGTGCGTGCGTGCGTGCGTGCGTGCGTGCGTGCGTGCGTGCGACAGCCTCACAGAGACATACTCATAGACTGAGAGAAGTGCATTGCAATGGTTCCCACAACAAGTAACGAGTAAAAAACAAGTTTATTGAAAAGTTGCCTTCGACCAAATTTACATTTCGCAATTCACAAATCATTAAGTTTAAACAAATGTTTGGTTTCAGCATTGGCCCCGAAGTCACAACATTGTGTGATTAGGTAAGTTTAATATCATAACCCGGAACAATACAGGGCGTCTTTATATTACCTTCGTAACGCTGTTTTTTTGCAGTTCGGTAATCCTAAAAATGAGCGGCATGTTGTTTCGTAGTGATGTGAGCGATCATCTTTCAGTCTGTCAGCTGTATTATATTAGGTCGATTAGCGCAGTCTCTCTGTTAACATGCTCAATCAAGGGGCGGACTGAGCAATTATGCTATTTCTATAGTTGGCAATTAGCTGGTGGAACCCTTACGGTATTGGTTACACTACGCGAAATAAGTAAGTATATTACGAATCACAACCGCAATACTCCATACAGTATTATACAATGACATGTAATGTACCCGCGTACAGTGCAATGTACTTTCATCGACATCGATACGTGTAGTATTCATGTTAGCCGTAAGCTGAAAACAGCTGAAAAATCAATGCGGGCGTTCTGTAATTTAGCGGACATAGTCATACACATCGATTATCAGACATCCGCTGACATGTTAAAATACCCAGCTAACGATCTACATACATGTACGCCAAATAAATTTTCAAATACACAAATAGACAACGACAACACACACGCACACGCACACGCACACGCACACGCACACGCACACGCACACGCACACGCACACACAAACATCTGAATAGAGTTGAGACACATTTTACTCAATCGCTCCTTCTTGTTGCGGATATAGCTGACACATTGACGTTTAATGCCGTTTCGTAATCTCGGTTGATACAAGGGATTATTAAAACGTTTTTAAGCCAGTCTTTTGTGACCCATTCTTACGTAATAAACTATGATGGGAGATGTGTAAAGGAAGTGTCATTCAACAACTGAGACTGATTATAAGGGTCGTGTCGATGTTTCGAACAGCAATAAGGCATGTTTCCTAGGCTCTCGAAGTAATATCATTTGGATATCATAACTGGTTTAATATCACGAATCGCCCTTTTTAGCATCGTCACGTTCCATTCTGGTAATGTCAAAAAACACCAGGCGTAACTTATTAACAATGTCATACACGAGAGAGATGACAACGGGTGTATAAGTCGGTCGTCATGTTTGATTATACGCTACACAATTACCTGTATCTGGATAATTGTACGGGTTTCGTTGGATCGTCAACTACGACTGGATTGATATATTATTGTGGCGTAAGTAAACACTGAACATTGGAGGTATCGCTACAGGTGGCATGTTTTGTACCCCATCGTTTTCGAAATTGCCACCATGTTACTTATCTGGGAAATAGAACAAAACGAATGCCACTCTGGATGCAAACCGGCCAGTAGGAAATTGCTGCACCACGCATGTTCAATGTGCCGTCGGTTGCGATAGGCCGTGCTGTGGGTGTCCGTGTACAGGCAGCCATTGATGCCGGCACAGCTATAGGACTACGACTTCATCATATAAAAATAACTAACCATATTGATGCTTCATCACTTTAAATTTATTTTATAACAAATTGGAAATATTATTTGAGGCTTACTTGTTTTTATTACTTGATGTTTATATTTATTTTATGTATTAATTAACGTTCTTTAGCTAAATGATGTTGGTATTTATCATATGAAAAATAATGCATTTATGTATGTTTAATCGTTTGGTGTTTATTATATTGTAATATATTGTATTTGAAATGTGTGGTATTTGTATTGTTTTTATTTATTAGTTTTGTTGGCACATCGCTACGGACACTAACGGATGTGGCGCTATGTAAACAGTGATATTTAGTATCGCTATTACAGCAGCTAATGTATCGAAATCATAACTGTAATTTCATTTTTTGTAGCACACCAAACGTGGCTGAATTCTTCCTACGAATTGCGCTTTGGTGTGCAGCTGGGTGTTAAGGGGAGAATGGCGAATGTAGAGGTTTGAGTCGGTTTAAAATATTTATCGCGCTATGTTAGATTATTAATTTAGTGCGTGTAAGTGCAGCTAGCTTGCTTGTGCCTGTGTATCTACCGTATAGTGCACATTACAAAGGACCCGCTGTTACAAAACGTCTAGTGAGCGAAATTGTCAGTTTTAATCAGGATTCATGGCGTACGGAAACGAGTCCATGATTTTCAATTGTCAACCCCGACGAGGATAATTTTAATGCACTAAACATAGGTTATGAACAGTGAAGGCACGTTGGCACAGTTTGACACTTCTCCTGCGCAAATGTCTATTAGCTAGTTGTCAGTGTATGAATGTGTCCGTGGCGCAAGGGTTCGTATGTGCGAACAGAGGATCAGGGTTGTTTTAGTGGTAGATGGAGCAGGATATTTTGGTGACAACATTGTCGATGACATGATTTATATAAAATACTTTTGCATTTTTCGTTAAGGTTTCGCTTTCCAGTAAACGACCACCATCACCTATCTGATTATTTTGGCTTTGGGACTTTAGATGATGAGATACCAGCTTAGTTAGTCCACGACAGGTTTTTCCTGCATTTACGTCCGTGACAGAGACACCATATAAAAGGACCCAACAACGACATAGGCAACGTAGCATGACATTTTCCAAGTTTCGACACTACAGCCGAACCAGTACCGAACCACCGCCCGGCGGCACCATGGTTCGAAACCCAAATCTATGCACTCGACCACAGCGGCCCACTCGGGAATTGCTCCCCAAAGATCTTTAGGCCTCCGATAACTAAACCCACGATGCACCCAGTGTAGAATTTCCAGCTGTATCCCAAAGAGTTTCACAGAAACAACTCCAAATACACTTTCTCCCGATTTGTTGACGGTCACGACAGGCCAACAATTAAAAATGTATGTAAAACATGTGTGTTGAGCTTAGGTTGACATGTAGCTTAAATAAAAATGTAGTTACTGGAGCACAACTTTATAAAAGAATGCATATGTCGCCTAGTGATATGTCTGGGATAGCTGCCTCTCTCCCTTTCCCCCTCCAGTGCCTTGTATGCCGGTATGGTGTAATCAACAAAGTGTGCCACAATGACGCACTACACACGCACGCACTCATTTGGAAAGACATGCGGTGTATTAGTCTCTCCTGTACACTGAAGTCATAGCACTTCACATTGTTGATGGACACAACGTTTTCGGTTAGGGTAAGGTTCTGGTTAATTATCCGTGTTCTCACTTACGCATTGGTGGGTGTGGTTTGTTTTCACTGGGTTACACACCGTTCATCAAGTGGCGCCGCCTAACGGGTGACTCTGGTGGTAATGCACATTGATTGAGGAAACTATGAGTGTCAGCACAGGGCAACACGGTGGATTGTGTCTTGGTTGTATAAATCATATCGTATAAGCTGCGATTGTTATTGCACACATTGTCATTAACAAAACAACATGGCGGGTTTGCGCTTCCGTATCGTTCATCGCAGCCACTTGTGTCCATGCGTCAGTTGTTCAGTGTTGCACACATGGAGTAAATTGCCTGTCACTTGATTGACAATACCTTTGTTATATGATGCCGAACCCCAAGCGTTAACCGGGTGGTTGGGTGATTGAAGCAATATTAAACACTGTATTAAAGGGAGCGAGAATTGTCGGGCGTCGTAATTTGTAACACGAAGACTGCAGTGCTGAACATATGACACTGAGACATAGTTGAACATCAAAGGGTATTGCAGTTAACTCACCCCGACTGGGCCGTATTGCCAATACATTATTTTTAAAACTTAATGTTTTCTTTACTATTTTAACCATGCTCCGGAATCATACCTTCAAGTTGTGTGAACGTACTTATTGGCTTACTAAACACACTTTGGTGGGCAGTCTAGCTTCAACATAGTTCGTATGGTCTTAAGAACATTATAATTATTAATAAATTAAAAATTAGGAACACATAAGAGACATTATATTTGATATATTTTTGTGTTCCTGGCACTTCAAGTGTTCCTGTTTGCCAGGAAGGACATTTGTGGTACTGTCACTACAAGTGTTCCGCTTTGCCAGGAAGGACATTTGTGGTCCTTTCATTACAAGTGGTCGTCTTTGCCAGGAAGGACATTTGTGGTCCTGTCACTACAAGTGTTCCTCTTTGCCAGGAAGGACATTTGTGGTCCTGTCACTTCAAGTGTTCTCCTTTGCCAGGAAGGACATTTGTGTTCCTGTCACTACAAGTGTTCCTCTTTGCCAGGAAGGACATTTGCGGTCCTGTCATTACAAGTTTTCCTCTTTGCCAGGAAGGACATTTGTGGTCCTGTCATTACAAGTGGTCGTCTTTGCCAGGAAGGACATTTGTGGTCCTGTCACTACAAGTGTTCCTCTTTGCCAGGAAGGACATTTGTGGTCCTGTCACTTCAAGTGTTCTCCTTTGCCAGGAAGGACATTTGTGTTCCTGTCACTACAAGTGTTCCTCTTTGCCAGGAAGGACATTTGTGGTCCTGTCATTACAAGTTTTCCTCTTTGCCAGGAAGGACATTTGTTGTCCTGTCATTACAAGTGTTCCTCTTTGCCAGGAAGGACATTTGTGGTCCTGTCATTACAAGTGTTCCTCTTTGCCAGGAAGGACATTTGTGTTTCTGTCACTACAAGTGTTCCTCTTTGCCAGGAAGGACATTTGTGGTCCTGTCATTACAAGTGTTCCTCTTTGCCAGGAAGGACATTTGTGGTCCTGTCACTACAAGTGTTCCTCTTTGCCAGGAAGGACATTTGTGGTCCTGTCACTTCAAGTGTTCTTCTTTGCCAAGAAGGACATTTATGGTCCGGTCACTACAAGTGTTCCTCTTTGCCAGGAAGGATATTTGTGGTCCTGTCACTTCAAGTGTTCTTCTTTGCCAGGAAGGACATTTGTGGTCTTGTCACTACAAGTGTTCCTTTTTGCCAGGAAGGACATTTGTGGTCCTGTCACTACAAGTGTTCCTCTTTGCCAGGAAGGACATTTGTGTTCCTTTCATTATAAGTGGTCGTCTTTGCCAGGAAGGACATTTGTGGTCCTGTCACTACAAGTGTTCCTGTTTGCCAGGAAGGACATTTGTGGTCCTGTCACTTCAAGTGTTCTCCTTTGCCAGGAAGGACATTTGTGTTCCTGTCACTACAAGTGTTCCTCTTTGTCAGGAAGGACATTTGTGGTCCTGTCACTACAAGTATTCCTCTTTGCCAGGAAGGATATTTGTAGTCCTGTCACTACAAGTGTTCCTCTTTGCGAGGAAGGACATTTGTGGTCCTGTCACTACAAGTTTCCTCTTTGCCAGGAAGGACATTTGTGGTCCTGTCACTACAAGTGTTCCTCTTTGCCAGGAAGGATATTTGTGGTCCTGTCACTACAAGTGTTCCTCTTTGCCAGGAAGCACATTTGTGGTCCTACCACTACAAGTTTTCCTCTTTGCAAGGAAGGACATTTGTGGTCCTGTCAGTACAAGTGTTCCTCTTTGCCAGGAAGGACATTTGTGGTCTTGTCACTACAAGTGTTCTTCTTTGCCAGGAAGGACATTTGTGGTCCTGTCATTACAAGTCTTCCTCTTTGCCAAGAAGGAAACAATGAGGCCATCGAGGGCGGCACGACCCACGTCTGTCCGACGGACAACGTTTCATGTCCCGCTGGTCTTCGTCTGGTTACTGACCGTCATATACTGTGGAATCTGTGCCGCTGGTAAGAGTGTTTGACGTTTACCCGAACAATATGTTTTATACGCATTGTGGTGAAACTCTGTTTGTACTTGTACTAACATTTTAGCAATGACACATTAACCTCTTTGTAATTATTATTAACAATTATTATAAAACACAGGCATGGAGATGGAGCTAAGAACAAAGAGGAGCAAAGTCTTGGGCAGCAGCTGAAAAACATCAGCGGAAACATCACCATCTAGCGAAAAGCTAGAAGACGTCAGCAGTTTAAAATGTCTTGGAGCGACCTAGTCTCAGGATGGTAGCTGTACCACAGACGTACATATCAGAATCGCCTGAGCAACGGCAATCATGGCAAAGTTGGACAGGATCTGGAGAAGTAGTAATATATGATTCACAACCAAGTTTAGTTTTTTCAGATCATTTGTACTGTACATATTTATGTACGGCTGTGTGTCGTGGACATTCCATGCTCATACAAATAAAAAATATTAAATTTTCGAAACGAATTGTTTGAGGAAGCTGTTCCATATCCAATAAATATATGATGAGCAAGAACGAATCCATGGTGTGCCCACACAAACCTCTACTGGCAACTGTTAAGAGAAGACAACTGGCATGGTTTGGGCATGTAGCAAGATACGCCAGCCTCCCGAACACGATTCGTTAGGGCACCGTTGATGGCAGTCGCCGCCGCGAACGGCAGACAAAATGTCGGGTTGACAATGTCAAAGAGTGGACGGCTTTATCCGTGCCAGAGCTCTTCACCGTTGCCACTTACATACAGGAATGGCGAAATCTCACAACTCTAGCGTCCCTTATGTTCCCCAGACGACCGAATCGGTTAAGAGACTAAGTAAGTAAGTAATATGTATATGATATATTCCGCCATACATCAACCCGCATATTTTGTATAACTAACAAGTTGTACAACATTGTAATCAACATACATGTGTATGGTGCGTTCGGTTAAATATACCAATCTAGTCTAGGCATTCTATGACAACAAAATGGATCTACCTCAAACTAATTGCAACAAAAAAAGGCCTAAGAAATCCTAGCCAGGGAACACCCGTAAAAGATCGAAAAACAAAATGGCCGCCAGATGCATGTTATTGCTCACAACTATGGTTCTAAGTGAGGTAGATTTATGATTTAAAATCTAATTATATTGTTTTCGGCATCACAAAATCCAATAAATATAATAAACATTTCATTTGAATGTTTTGTCAAGGTCAATGGTGTAAAGTCAAGGTCATCCAATGGTATATGACGCTGCAAAAACCCAAATACTGATTTCATACTTTCAATTATTCACTGTATCTTTGATAACAACATGTCTACAACATGTTATGTGGTACCTAAAGAAACATATGCATACTTGCGTGATATAATGATAGGTGAACAGGCTGGATTTAGAACAACGCAGCAGTCACTATCCGTAGGAGAAGCTTAGGCCTATTTAGAATGGCATACAACTGCATTATCTTGACGAACCGAGCACTTTTTAATAAATGCATGAAACTTGGCACATAGTTAGAAGTTATCAAGAAAAACATATTTAGACCCCGGGGCATCTCGGAATTGCCCTGGACGCCATTGGTAGCAATTTAAAAATTGCCGCCAATATTATTAATCCTCATATCTTGAGAATTGCATCACGTGCAACCGTTATCTTGTGCTCAACATATAGGTTTTCGGGGTATTGATTTCAAATGTGTTATTAGTGACCTTGTCCAATATTCACATCCGCTATTTTTAAAGATGGCAACAGTCGATACCATTGTCCATACATTTTATAAACTACGCCACCCAAAGCCGCAGTGTCGGTGCCAGAATAGCGACGTATGGACTTCCATTTAAATTTATTCAAATATTTTGCATTTGACTTTCGTTGACATTCCTATCCGTCATCATAGAAAATGGCGGCCGACCAACAAAATCAATTATTTCCATACCTTAAGTATAAAGCTGTTATTTTTATGTCGAAATGTTGGTTTTCTTGGGTAACGATTTCAAGTAGTTTACGTTTGATCTTGTTCGACATTCATATCCACCAGTTGTAATAATATTGCGGCTGTTAAAACGAATGTTTTTTTAAATGTTAAGAAGTGCGTCACACAAAGCTGTCATCATGTTGCCGAATGTAGTTATCAAAGGTAATTATTTCACATAATTAACTTTTGACCTCGTCCGATATCCATAGCTGACTTTTTAAAGATGGCGGCTGTAAGCAAATGTAGGTTTATATTTAGAAAAAGTGCGTGATACTTACTTTTATGGTGCTTCACATTTCCCGCCACATTGGTACATTTCAGTGTAGCACAGTTCCGCCTTTCTGCATGTACGGGTGTTCGGCTTGCTGCCTTTCAGACACCCACACTTCAGCGGTACTAGCCAGGCTTGCGGTAATGTTGTCCTCAAGAGTGTCTGACTCTCTCCTCGAGATGTCCACCCCCATTCCTGTGGAGACAGGATGTCTGGCACTGGATAAATTAGGTTTGTTGTCCCCTAACTGTAACCTTCCTATTGATCGGCACGCTTGGTGCGCTAAAGCAATGCAGCCAGTGTCGGTGGAAGGTAACTGATTTGTCTTCCTTTTTGGGTGAACAGTTGCCTTCTAGTTTCATTCACATTCACTTGATAGCTTGTTCCGTCGTGCACCAGCACGGCGAACCTCTCGCAGATTTACATTACATATTTTCTATTCTCATCAAACTGCCAACAACACTCTCCTGGCAAACATTTCGGGTGTCTACAACCAGCATATATTTTCCTTGTCCACAAAGCGGATTGCCACATTCTTGAAATGTAGCTGTTAGAGAGGTAACATCACAGAGATGTTTGTTTGGATGCTTGTAAGCAGTTCGTGGTAGCCATATACGTCATTGTATGTAGTTGTTTCTTAAGACGATTAAAATTCACCGATGAACCGCACCATCTCTAGACCGGATATCCATCGGCGAAGTGCATCAGGGTCTGCGGTCAGACCACCATCCCCTTTACCACGGTATTATTTTTATGCGCTTGATCAATCGCCATCTTCGAGAACAAACGTGATGCTTCCGTGACTACGAAGCCAGAGTTCATGGTAAACTCTTCATGAACAGCGGTATGTTTGTCTGCTAAAGACCTTACGTCTCGAATGTGAACAGCGAGGTACTTAGCGTAGTATTCACGGTCCTGGGCGAAACAGTATGGTGCCAGAATGTTCAGCCTCTCCACGTACAGAACGACAGATAGATGCTATGTGAGATGCAGTCAGGGACTGGATTTGGTCGGATAATGTGTTTTGGGAGGTGTCATATGTACACCTGGTGGACTTAGATGTCGGAGAAGGTAAACATTTTAAAATTTTAAATCACTATCCATCAAACCTGCATTTTGGCATGAACGTTAATGTTCTGTGTGGCGTATTTCTTAAGATATGGAAACATTTGTCTTGGTGGGCATCATATTTAACACGGATGATGCTATTGTCAGCGAAGGTCAAGTAAAGCATTTTTGAGACATTTGAGGTCGCAGTCCGACCACCTATATTTTGATTTCAAGAATGCACTACGTGACGCAGTTCTTGAGATATGAGGACATTGATTTTTACGTCCGCCAGTTTTTTTAAATGCATGACATGTAAGTCTGACAAAGTTAAAAGTAGCATATGTGAAATTATTACCCATGTATACCTATATTATGGCATACAAATAACATATATATATATATATATATGACGTAGTTCACAATGTACGTAATAATTGGTTTAACGGCCGCCATTTTCAAAAAATGGCTGTTATGAATGTCAAAGAAGGTCAAATGCAAATTGTTTGAGTAATTTTAAACCGTTTTCTACCCTACTTTATGTTGACACCAACAATACGGCTGTGTGTGGCGTAGTTCACATGATATAGGGACAATAGTCTACATGGCCGCCACCTTTAAAAACGTGAACGTCGGAAAATATCACAAAAACAAACTTGAAATCAAAATCCCGAAAACCTGTATTTTGAACACAAAATGACGGTTGCATGTAACGCAGTTTTCAAGATATGAGGATTATTAGTTTTGATGGCTATTTTAAAATGGCCACAACTTACGTCCATGGTAAATTCAGAGATGCCCCGTGGTCTAAACATTTTTGTCTTGACAACTTCTATCTATGTGCCAAGTTTTGTGCTTTTACCAAAAAAGTCCACGATTCGTCAAAATAACGCAGTTATCTGCCATACTAAATATACCTAGACGCCTCCTGTGGATAGTAACGGTGGCGTTGGTGTGAATACAGTCTGTTCACCTCCCATTATATATATAAAACGTATGCATGCATTACTTACCTACTTGTGCCCTTCGCTCCATGCAGAGCATAGGCCATCGACGGCGACTTTCCAGCGCACACGACTTTGGGCAATCTTCTCTATTTCTTTCCAGGTATAGCCACTCCTTTGTAATTCTGCAACCGTGTCTCTTTGTCATGTGTTTTTGGCCTTCTTCGATTTCTTTTTCTTGAGGATTCAACGTCAGAGACTGTCTTGTGATGGTTGTTGTTGGCTTTCTCAGTGTGTGTCCAATCCAACCCCACTTTCTCCTTAGGATCTGCTTGGCGACGGGCTCTTGGCTAGTCCTTTCCCATGGCTCCTCGTTTCTGATTTTGTCTTGCCATTTTATGCGTAGAATTCTTCGCAGATATCAGTTAAGGAAAGTCTGGATTTTGCCTAGTGATGTCTTTGTTATTCTCCATATACGTATGCATATGTTTTCTAATTACCACATAATATGTTGCAGATAAGTTGTCATCAAAAATACAGTGAATACTTGAAAATGTGAAATCAGTATTTGCGTTTTGGCCGCATCATATAGCATTGAATGGTTTTGATTTTATTTTGCACCATTGACCTTGACAGAATATTCAAACGAAATTAATATCATATGTATTGGATTTTGCGATGTCAAAAACATTAAATCATAAATATACCTCATTTAGAACAGTAGTTATGAGCAATAATATGATTTTAGCGGCCTTTTTGTTTTTCGATGTTTAGGAGTGTTCCCTGACTAGGATTTCTTAGGACCTTTTCTTGTCTGTTAAGGACGTTAATCTTGGTCAGAAACAACAAAAATACCTTTCGTTGCAATTAGCTTTAGGTAAAATTGTATCTTTCCTGGACTGATCATGACGTATATATATAACTTAACTTACGATATTGTATACAAATACATTCTAATGTTTTAAATTGAGTCGGAATATCTGTGTCATTCATTTAGCTTGGGACACTGCAGCATTGCCCTGGCTGGTCTACAGTGCGGTTTAGTATTGGATGGGGCTCTCTCCTTTTATTGCTGTAGATGAGATGAAGCTCTGTTCGGTTCTGGTTGCGACTGACGACACAATTTGGAAGGTTCCTGTTAACACAACAGCATCACTTCCGGAGTTCGCCCCAGCTAAACCGATCATCTCTGAAAGTATGCGGCGGTTTATCATTCCAAAAAACAGTCTTCACATCTTTATATAATATATAAAGATGTGAGCAATATTATGAACAATTTAATATCTTAGCTGCAAAATACATTCGTAGCGGTTATTAGCTTTCTAGTGACGTTCACAAATTAAATTACTAGCCGCTAGAGGAGAGTTTTTGCTACTAGTTGCTAGTAGCGAACCCTATGCGAATAGAGTGTCAATGCGCATGTAACATTGGATACAAATATCCACTATGTGGCTTATTAACAAATGCATGTCAGCGATTTTGAATGCAAATGCAAATGTTTCGCATGATTTAAATGCAAATGCCAATGTCATTTTCCAGGAATGCATTCAAATGCAAATACAGTTGTTTTGGCTACATATATGCAAATGCATTTGAATTAATTTAAAATGTTTTATGTGGTTTTATTTTAACGTTTTGTTTTATTTGGAGAAACAACATAATGTATATAAATGCATTATTAATTCATTTAATAATACAGGAGTGCCTGACTATTGTAACCACTATGTCCCGCTACATGATACACAACAGTCCCACTACGTGATTATTTATGTAAAGTCATACACTTGACATGCCGTGAACTTATGGATGTGAACCTAACAACGTTAATTATAACAAAAACGCGCGTGCATTTGAATCGGATTTGACAGTGCATCTCATAACTCAAATGTTTGAGGATCGCACTCATTTGCGAATGCAAACGTTTAAGGTACGCATTCAAATGCAAATTCAAATGGATTTACAACTGCACGGAGGTATTTGAATGTGAATTCAAATGCACTGCATTCAAATCCGCAGTCAAATGTATTTGCATTTGTAAAAAGCCTGTCATGTGCACAACATCAACAAATTAGAATATATAAATGGTAATATCGTCGCCGTCAGAAACAATGTCATATCGACTGTAGTGTATATACAACAGTGACATTTACCGTTTTGTTTGCGCATTTTTTCTTTCAGCCCGATATATAAATGCGATTGACGTGGACGAGAAGCACGGTTATATATATTGGTCTACGCCAGTGGCCATCGAACGCGCTCTTCTTGATGGAACAGCAACAGTAACCATAAAGTCAGGTATACCATTCATTCAGTACGATGTGCAAAAAAGAAGTCGCGTCTGTCTTGCGCTATCCTCTGGCAGAGGATAGCGCAAGACAGACAGATCTGGAAACGACATGTTAACGGCTTCCCCCAACTACGGAACACTACGGCTGCATAATGAAGATGGTGATGACATATATATATATATGTATACAGTGTGTGTATATGTATATATACACACACATATATATATATATGTATATATATATATTTATATACATATATAAGCGTATGCCTTTCTCTTCCTTTCCTTGTCTTAGTTTTACCTGTCTCACCTGACACCATACGTTTCATATAATGAAAAGTTTAATACTTCTTATCGATTTTTATCTTGATGCGCATCTGAGCTTGCTTGCCAGGGCCATAGGCGCAAATTACATATCATCATCATTATTATTATTATTATCATTATAACAACATTGCATTAGTTATGATAGTTGTATAAACTAAACAACATAACACAAATTATATACTCAACGGTATTTAATTGGTTAATACATGTAGAATGTCGCGATTTTGTGCGCCATTAAATTTCCGTCATTATTAAAAAGGTGTTGACGCTGTAAGTAGCATGACATGCTTATAGAGAACACGAAACATGATGATAGTTACAAGGCTACGGGATGGGTCACAACTCCTCTTTGGACATGGTTCCCAAACTTATCCATAGTTTTACAATAAACCCAAACTCAATGATACATGATAACAGGGCGGACATATGCTTGTTGTTCAGAACAGTAAGATCTTTCGGAAGATTTAATTGAAAGCAGGACATTTCCAACATTAACTTATGACGATACCGTGGTAATGACACCACAAATGAACCCTTTAAAATGGAATTTAATGAACTCTGTCATATCTGAGTTCGCAGGCAAAAATAGCATTGCAGTGGAATCAGGGGAAACGAAACAGCTGACAGGCTTCCAAAAGAAGCTGGGCAACTGGAACAAATAACAAAGGTGTATTATACACTGATGAAAAGACCACCAGCACCTGGCTGAGAGAAAATGTCGCCAACAGCACTCCAAGCACAACAGGAGTCACAGCCACTACCATCTCAGAGGAGCTGAACAGGACACAACAAAATTAAAGCACATCTAAACAACAAAATGAGCGAAAAAAGAGTGGCCATTCCGAGATGTAGTGCTGTGAAACCGCCCAGATGACCAGTGAACAACTATAATATATATATACTACAGCACTCACAACTACAGGATGGCCACAGGCGGCAAGCGTTACCAGACGAAACCCCCTAAATGAGAAACTACATGGTGATATGGAGGCTTTGATGACGACGACATCATTGATGAACGACGAAAAAGAAAACACCGCAAAAGTCGTGGCGCCGATGAGCTGAAACTAGGAACACTACGTCTGAGCCAAGGACTGCACCTGCGTTTACCAGTGTTGAGCCAAGAAACACCTGCATACCAGTATAATATGTATACTAATTTATGCTGCATAGTAAACACATAAT
This sequence comes from Paraescarpia echinospica, assembly GCA_020002185.1. NCBI lineage: Eukaryota > Metazoa > Annelida > Polychaeta > Sabellida > Siboglinidae > Paraescarpia > Paraescarpia echinospica. The sequence continues at coordinate 7,930,166 of CM034544.1, read as the reverse complement.
TGTGCAGTTCAGGATACATTCGTTCACAATTTAAACCGGTATTTCAGTGAAAGCCTGACAAACAAACAAATCAGCTAATCAATGACGAAATTAATCATATGTTATTTGTTTAGGGAAGCATACAATTATTTCTACCGATTTTTGTTAACTGTAGCATTCACTTTCGAAAGAAATAATTTCATATTATTTTAGAAGTATTTTCTGTAAGTAGTATATATGCTTAAATATGTATGTGTTTGGTATTGAAAGACATCCTTTGGGTTCAGGAGTAACCATAGTAACAGGTGTCTCCTTCTAAGTAGATGTAAATTAATAATACATTAACATTACTTCCAATGTGTGTTGTAGGCATGCCAACTGCACACGATATTGCGATTGACCCAGTAGAACAAAATATATACAGCGCACATTTTAATAAGAAACAGGTGACAGTGATGACAACGGGGGGATACGGAATGAGGACACTTTTATCCACAGAAGGATTACCAAGACGTATAGATGTGGACGCAACAAATAGGTAACCTATCTTTTAGTAATTAGATTGCTTCTGGTGCCAGCTATATTCTTATTTGAAAAGTTTATGCATGTGCCTGTATGAATTCGTCTGTTGGCTCAAAGGTGATTTCGATACCTCCACGATGTCTTCGCTTGAGTTGTGCTGTGCCGCTTCTCAAAAGTATGTAACGTTGTTGGCGATTGTCACATGAATGCAATTCTAGGAATATCGCGGTATAGTTCAGTCAAGAACAAACTGCTGGGGTAATTTGTACAGCGTAGCGAGAACGGATCGGACAGAATCCTCTCGCTCCGTCTCCACGGTCCCGTCAACCACGTCAGTGTACGGAATCCATCATCAGCCAGACAAACGGCCACAGGCACACCATCTAGTGTTTAATGACTTCAACGCAAGTGTGGGCGCCGATCATGTCGTTTGGCCAGTCTGCCTGAGATATCAAGGATTTGGCATGATAGATTAGAATGGATGAAGTCTTGAGTTGTGCTCCTACGTCGACCTCCGCCTCCTTCTTTCAGACGAAGCCCAAACAATAGGCATCCTGGAGATACTCCCGATCCAAGCACTGGCATCACATGGGAATAACTGTCATCAGACGCTCTTATTTAATGAAGGTTCTGCTCACTCGATATGACCACAGTGCCGACTGCGACACAGACCACTCCTTTCCTTGGTGTGCTGCCGGATCAGGTTGCAGCCGAAGAAGGTTTATCTCTCAAAACGTGAAGGAAAACCTAGGATCTACCTGAGCAAGACATCACATCACGAAAAGGAAGCACTGGTCATTGGATGCTATGAACAAGTACTCTGCACACGATACTGTCGTTCAGACAAGGGAGCGCACTGGTGCAATGGCTAGAGCTTCGGACTCTCGACCGACTGAACCCGGTGATGCTGTGTCGAATTTTTGGCAGATTCCTTCGCTCTACGTTGCTCCAGTTCACTCACCTGTATGAATGAGTACCTGATTATGCACAGTGTTGGATATTTGTGAACGAATAGGCTTCGTGCATTAATTACAGTCTCGTTGAATGCTTCCCATATAAATCGAAATAGTGATCGATTTAACAGGTCTGTAAAGTCTGTAAAGGAGTAAAGTATCAAGCGTTTCGAACAGTCCTGAGGACTGGATTCCGCGCTATATGAGAACATTTTACTTCTGGGATTAGTAGTAGTAGTATTAATAGTTATATAATTAGTGGTAGTAATAGTAGTAGTAGTAGTAGTAGTAGTAGTAGCAGTAGCAACAGTAGTAACAGTAGCAGTAGTAGCAGCAGTAGCAACAGTAGCAGTAGTAGCAGGAGTAATTGTAGTAGTAGTAATAGTATTAGTAGTAGTAGTGGTGGTGGTAGTTGTGGTAGATGTGGTAGTTGTAGTAGTAGTAGTAGTAGTAGTAGTAGTAGTAGTAGTAGTAGTAGTAGTAGTGATAGTTGTGGTAGATATGGTACTTGTGGTAGTTGTTGTAGTAGTAGTAGTAGTAGTAGTAGTAGTAGTAGTAGTAGTAGTAGTAGTAGTAGTAGTAGTAGTAGTAGTAATAGTGGTAGTTGTTGTAGTAGCAGTATTACATAACAAATAGATTATGTTGATTAAAAATGTTTAACATAAATTCTTTAAATCCTTTACAGATGGCTGTTCTTCGCCACTATGATGCCGCTCCGCTTGTTCAAGGCCAAACTAGATGGAACTGAACAAGTAACAATTCTACAACGTAACGGCGACGGCTGGCTATATGGGTTGGCAGTAGACTACAGAAACAAGATGGCATGTTGGAAACGTTCGTACTTCCTATATTATCGATGTCGAGTAGTAGGCTAATTATATTAAATTGTCTTCCACATTTTGACCACACACACACAACACTCGATATTTCTTGTCAAAATAATATTACACAAATGTTTGCTATTTAAATTGAAACGAACCACAACATAGTGATATATTATTACCCTGTATGTATGTGTGTGTGTGTGTGTGTGTGTGTGTGTGTGTGTGTGTGTGTGTGTGTGTGTGTGTGTGTGTGTGTGTGTGTGTGTGTGTGTGTGTGTGTGTGTGTGTGTGTGTGTGTGTGTGTGTGTGTGTGTGTGTATGTGTGTATGTCTGTATGTCTGTCTGTATGTATGTATGTATGTATGTCTGTCTGTCTGTCTGTCTGTCTGTCTTTCTGCATGTATGCATGTATGCATGTATGTGTATGTACCCATATGTGTATGTAATATATATATATATATATGTGTATAAATTATGTATGTAAGTATGTATGTATGTATGCATTTATGTATGTAAAATATATATATATATATAATCATGTATATATGATGTATATGTATGTATGTATGTATTCTTGTATGTATGTATGTATGTAAGTAAGTATGAATGTATGTATATATGTATATATATATATATATATATATACCTACATACATTCATTCTGGCTTGATTTCAAAGGATTTAGGCACCAATAGAGTTAAGTTATTATTATTATTATATGTATATATATATATATATATATATATATATACATATAATAATAATAACATAACTTCTATTGCGCCTAAATCCTTGGAAACCAAGCTCAGAATAAATGTTGGAAACGTTCGTACTTCCTATATTATCGATGTCGAGTAGTAGGCTAATTATATTAAATTGTCTTCCACATTTTGACCACACACACACACACACACACACACACAACACTCGATATTTCTTGTCAAAATAATATTACACAAATGTTTGCTATTTAAATTGAAACGAACCACAACATAGTGATATATTATTACCCTGTATGTGTGTGTGTGTGTGTGTGTGTGTGTG
>CM034544.1:7896844-7924344 GCA_020002185.1 Paraescarpia echinospica | reverse complement strand
TATATATCAATAAATATGTATAATATTATATACGTTGGGAGTTTGCCAAATAGAATGACCAATACACACATATATATATTTATATACACAAGTTATGGCTGTGACAATGAACAAAAATTACAGACATATGCGAATGTTTCACTTCACTTTACATCATGACATGACATGTCAATATATAAACCAGTACAGTGTATTATAATATGATTTTTCATTATATATATATATATATATCAATTTATTAGTTGTCTAAGTTACACGATGTGCCACCAGGGACACACGCAGCACCAATAATATGTTGATCATTTGAAATCCGAACACATCTCTCATAAAAAAGCGGTTGTTTTCTACCTAGCATTCACACTATCCGAAGAGATGGACGTGGCAGCGCTTTTTATCAAATTAACGCAGCTATAAATGCAGGACCACACGGCATAGCGGTTCTGCCTGGAGAATGCTACTCGGGCAAGTCTTCACATTTCTACAGGCCCTATTCTAACAGCGTTAGAAATAATGTGGGGAGCAAAGTGCAAAGAGGAAAATAAAAAGTATCATGCCATGGATGTCAACGTATTCCAAGTAGACACACTATCTGGTGATTCTTTCATGAGAAAATTATAACTGTTTACAGAAACGAAACACAGTTCCTGTATGCAACGTATTTGTGTGACGTATTTACGATACGAAATACGAAAATTCCGCATTTATTTTCACACAAATGCAGTATTGGTTGTTCTCGCCTCCTTTTTCTCCATATGTCCAGTCCAATTTAAACTCAACTGCAGTATCTAAAAAAATTTCTGTTTTGTGGTATTTGTCTTGTATGCGATATTGCTTTATGTGACACAATGTTAATTGTTCCTTGCGAATGTCAGACAGGTAACGAAAAATGTCCTTTATCATAATCAATGTATTTATGCTAATAAAATTACACTTTCGTTAGGAAGCAATTCCGCGCAGTACATGCGAATACGGAGAATTCGTTAAAACTTCTTGTTCTTTTGCGACTACGGGTTAGTATCAAGCATTTCGTAATAGTTAGTTTATCCCTGGCAAAGGCGGGCACTGTAGCTAGTATTTAATACAAACACCTTTGTATACACCGAATTTTCAGTGGTCACGTGCCCACGCATCAGTGCGTCTCTGGGTGAGAAGTACATTAGCGAATGTCAGACAGGTAACGAAAAATGTCCTTTATCATAATCAATGTATTTATGCTAATAAAATTACACTTTCGTTAGGAAGCAATTCCGCGCAGTACATGCGAATACGGAGAATTCGTTAAAACTTCTTGTTCTTTTGCGACTACGGGTTAGTATCAAGCATTTCGTAATAGTTAGTTTATCCCTGGCAAAGGCGGGCACTGTAGCTAGTATTTAATACAAACACCTTTGTATACACCGAATTTTCAGTGGTCACGTGCCCACGCATCAGTGCGTCTCTGGGTGAGAAGTACGCAGACTCGACCTGTACATCAAACACTAAGGTGTACAGGAACACATGTGAAGTGTCCTGTACTCTCGGATACAACTTGACGAATACTGACAGTGTACACGTGTGTACACAAAGCGGCACATGGAGCAACTCTGTATCGTGCGAATGTTGTATCACATGTATGATTTTACAAACGATTCCGTTGTTAAACGAAAAAAGGCAATGTTGTGGGCTTGTACATCTTAAAGAGTTAAAAAATATAATCATTAGCAACTACATCAACAATGTCATGCCTGTGGCTTACTCACAAAATGTTTTTATATTGGGAGATGTTAGTGAAATCCCACTTTTCCTCACGGCTGACATATTGAATCACGCCATCGAAGCTTGGCCAATAAACGCGTACAGCTTCTTTGACCACGGTGTTGCGATGACGCGTCGAATGCTCCTCTTCCCTCAACATGTACGTGAATTTGCCAGCAGATACCTTTGTTTCTCTTATTCCCTTCAATTCAGTTACACGAGTAGCAACTGTAGTAATGCGATACTGTGTTCCATCCAGTTATAACACGTTTAGTAGTTACAGCGCCAAAATATATTCGGCGACGGAAACTAGAGTAGTACATTTTCAGTTTTGCGATCTGTCGACTGGGAAGAGTAGGCATTAGTGATGTCAGGATTTCTATCACAATGGCGCTGTCCGTGCTATTTAAAGTATGTTTCTTTAAAAAGTGTATTCTGGTAAACTGCTGACATACCAGTCTTGTCTGTTGTTGATAATGGTTAGATTTTATTAAATGTTTTACATGCATACGATCAACACGACACCATTTCCTTCTCTTTACGTATCGACTATACAACGATGTTGTTGTTTTTGTAATTAATATATGTTGTGCGTTTAACTATTGTTTAATATAAATTTCATTTACGTGTTTTCATCGTGTACTGAAATTCTGTGTGGAATGTATGCGACTGACACGTGCACGTTTCACGCCTGTTTAGTGGTCACGTGTCCAGCCATTATAATGCACGCGGGTGAATTGTACAATGATAAGACGTGCACATCCCACAACAAAATATACATGAACACGTGTCAATTATCGTGTGTACGGATCACGGCAACTGGAGCAACTCTGTATCATGCGAACGTAAGTCATAGCATTTGAATTAGTCTTAATTCGAAAACAAGATGTAATTTTTTCGGCATAAATAAGATTATAAATGATAGTAATTTTGATATAAATATTATATATATATATATATATGTATACGATTGCATGCATGGGTGCATGCGTATGTGCGAGTGTACAGTATAACGCATGTTATTACGACATGGACCCGCTTGAAATATAACACGTGTTTTCAGTTATCACGTGTCCAGCCATCACAACGTTAGAGGGTGAAACATACGCCAACAAAATGTGTACAACCAATACGATGATGTACAACGACACGTGCGAAGTATCGTGTACACTCGGATACAACCTGACAAGCAATGACAAGTTACACAGGTGTACAGAACACGGCGATTGGACCAACGCTGCAACATGTGAACGTACGTTTTAATACATACAATAGTGGATATTTGTAAACGAATTGTATTCACTCATTAATTGCAACGTGGCTTAATGCTTCCCAGAAAATTCGAGATGGGGTCTGATTGAATATGTCTGCCAGTTAGTAAAGTGTAAGGCACTATGTGCAAACCTAAGGAGTGAACAGTGCACTGTTTACGAACTTACCGTTACCCTCTCCAAATATTGTGAAGACCTACTTTTAGTTCGCGATCCGGGGTTAAGTACAGCTCTGCTCCTTAAAACGATATAAGTATTATGACTTCCTTTACAAATACATTTGTATTAATACCAGGATACATATTTTGAAACTGCATGTCAAACTGCAGTTATTAATCCATAATCGCAATGTTAATGTTGCGTTCTGAGATCGCCGTTCTTTTAAATACATACTTGCAGTAAATACCATGTTACATACACTATAATTATATCACTTTCCTCAATGCCATATCAACCTTTGTGCATGTCACATGCAATTATAAGAGAGCACGGTGCAAAAAAGGAATCTTACATCCGTGTGCCGTAAGTTCATTATTCCGCTGGCTGGAACTGGCCACTGACAATTTTGCAAAATCATAACATATAAAATGTCAAAGTGTCATATATGGTAGCAAGTAGGATCACGTAAGTAAATAGTGTAGATGTTGTACTTACACTTAAAATAATTAATCTAGTGGATTAACTCACAGTGTAACTTGAATTGTGTTCCCAGAACGTTAAATTTGAACAAAGACTATTGAAATAGTACACACAATTGTTGGGTAGCTATGCGGGAACAACTGACAGTCACTGGCGGCCTCGGTTATGAAATGAACAAACATTCTTGTAAGACTATTCTGGACTGCTAAGACTACCCTAGGGTAATGAAACAGATAATATAATGTTATTGTGTATATAATGATAACAAATCTGTCTTTCTTTCTTTCTATATTTCTTTCTTCCTTATTGTCTTTCCTTATTTCATTCTAACTTTCATTCTTGTCTCTTTCTTTCTTTGTTGCAACGAGACCTACAGTTGTTGAACAAAAAGAGTGATTCATGTGTTCGTGTCGCAGAGGTCACGTGTTCTCCCATCCAACTACTCGAGGGTGAGATGTACAGAAACGCAACGTGCACAGCAGACACTAAAGTGTACAACGACACGTGTGTAATGTCGTGTACGCTCGGATACAACCTGACAAGCAGTGACAGCGTACACAGATGTACAGAACACGGCAACTGGAGCAACGATGTATCGTGTCAACGTACGTTTTATCGGGTATATACCACGCAAAACCAAGACCAACCTACGATGGTGTTATTTTCATGTAAAATGTATTTATCTGTAAAACACACACATACACACTTGCACACACTAGCTCGCACACACACACACACACACACACACACACACACACACACACACACACACACACACACACACACACACACACACACACACACACACACACACACACACGCACACACACACATAGACGCACACGCGCACACTCATAACATAAAACAATCTTGGATGCAGTCAGCTTACTGCCAATACTGGCATCGTAGTGAATTAAGTTATGCAACCCTTTGGTACATCCATCCCAGATTTTTTTTAAATTGACAAATAATTGTTTCAAGTGAATGATGGCAGTTTTTATTGCCAAGGTATTCGTTTGCTCACTGTCATCTTACTGCAGCGGTGGTTCCACAAATACACTTTGCAGACATAACCTGTGACGCACTGCCTGATGACGCACACGGACTCTACACGAACGCAACATGCACTAGTCGTGACAACTTCTACAACGACAACTGTACACTCGATTGTCGCCTTGGCTACAGAGTCGACGGTGAACCAATGAAGACGTGTCAACTGGACGGAACATGGAACTCGTCCACTCGTTGTATTGGTAAGTGTTACCTCGGCTATTGAGTCGATGGTGAACCTGTGAAAATGCATCAACTGGACGGAACGTGGAACTCGGCCACTCGATGTATTGATAAGTGTCACCTCGGCTAGTGAGTCGACGGCGAATCTGTTAAGACGGAACCTGGAAACATTTATGTAATTAGTGATCCAACTGTATTTATTGAAATATTTTGTTTGAACACGCTGTGTTGAAAGTGTGTCTTTAAACTTTCTATAAAAACAAAGCCTCAGCTTCACTTAAAAAATGTAGTTAATTAGTTGATGCTGCAAACATACATTAGAGTATCTCATACACGCGGCGTTGCTAGAGATTGCGAACTGTTGTTAATTGTGTTGATACTGCAAACATACATTAGAGTATCTTATACACGCGGCGTTGCTAGAGATTGCGAACTGTTGGTAATTGTGTTGATACTGCAAAAATACATTAGAGTATCTTATACACGCGGCGTTGCTAGAGATTGCGAACTGTTGTTAATTGTGTTGATACTGCAAAAATACATTAGAGTATCTTATACACGCGGCGTTGCCAGAGATTGCGAACTGTTGTTAATTGTGTTGATACTGCAAAAATACATTAGAGTATCTTATACACACGGCGTTGCTAGAGATTGCGAACTGTTGTTAATTGTGTTGATACTGCAAAAATACATTAGAGTATCTTATACACGCGGCGTTGCTAGAGATTGTGAACTGTTGTTAATTGTGTTGATACTGCAAAAATACATTAGAGTATCTTATACACGCGGCGTTGCCAGAGATTGCGAACTGTTGTTAATTGTGTTGATACTGCAAAAATACATTAGAGTATCTTATACACGCAGCGTTGCTAGAGATTGCGAACTCTTGTTAATTGTGTTGATACTGCAAAAATACATTAGAGTATCTTATACACGCGGCGTTGCTAGAGATTGCGAACTGTTGTTAATTGTGTTAATACTGCAAAAAATACGTTAGAGTATCTTATACACGCGGCGTTGCTAGATATTGCGAACTGTTGTTAATTGTGTTGATACTGCAAAAATACATTAGAGTATCTTATACACGCGGCGTTGCTAGAGATTGCGAACTGTTGTTAATTGTGTTGATACTGCAAAAGTACATTAGAGTACCTTATACACGCGGCGTTGCTAGAGATTGCGAACTGTTGTTAATTGTGTTGATACTGCAAAAATACATTAGAGTACCTTATACACGCGGCGTTGCTAGAGATTGCGAACTGTTGTTAATTGTGTTGATACTGCAAAAATGCATTAGAGTATCTTATACACGCGGCGTTGCTAGAGATTGCGAACTGTTGTTAATTGTGTTGATACTGCAAAATACATTAGAGTATCTTATATACGCGGCGTTGCTAGAGATTGCGAACTGTTGTTAATTGTGTTGATACTGCAAAAATACATTAGAGTATCTTATACACGCGGCGTTGCTAGAGATTGTGAATTGTTGTTAATTGTGTTGATACTGCAAAAATACATTAGAGTATCTTATACACGCGGCGTTGCTAGAGATTGTGAATTGTTGTTAATTGTGTTGATACTGCAAAAATACATTAGAGTATCTTATACACGCGGCGTTGCTAGATATTGTGAATTGTTGTTAATTGTGTTGATACTGCAAAAATACATTAGAGTATCTTATACACGCGGCGTTGCTAGAGATTGCGAATTGTTGTTGAACGCTGAGCATACAAAGCTTCTTGTTTGACATGTTGTTATCAATTTCACTGTAAATACATACTTTGGATTACTGATGACAACATTTTCTTTTTTATTGTTGAACGTATTTTCGTAGTATCGCAAGGGATCCTCATTCATTTGAATAAATGGTTCTGTATAACACTCTTATGTCAACAGTGCGTGAATGTCCGGCGATCAACGACACTGGCCACACACACCTCATGTCAGGCGGACCGCCCTACACGCCGAACACTGTCCTCGAGTACAAGTGCCAAGTCGGTTTTGAGTTGTACGGCGGCGACTTACAACGGTCGTGTCGAATGGACGGATTGTGGTCGGGAGACCCGCCTCAATGTACAGGTATAGTAAAACCACACTTTACGGTTACCTTTGTAAAACAGCAATTAAGCTCACATCTGGACTATCCTGAATTGTAACAAACTGTTATATGAATTTTGTCATGCTAATCTATGCTCTGGTCATCCAGCTGTCCAGGTCATTTAGGCAAGTTGCGAGGGTGCCCTTACTAGTGAAGTTCTACTGTACATGTCTATGCTTTACTACTGACTGTGGTCTAGAAACCCGCCTCAATGTATGTGTACATATTCATTGGATGATCCGCGAATTTACTGCTGACTAAGTCAAACTTTTCCTTGTCCACGTCGCTCCATCTTCTGTTGACCAGCTGTAATTTATGTATGATTTAAATGGGTACGAACGTACTTCGTATAAGATGGATTATCCGAAATATTTTAGGTCTTGGCCGGCGTGACCAGAACATAGCGCATTTGGCTAGTACATTATCTTATACAAAATCATACTCATTTTTTTGATTTATGATTATTTATTGTTCTCATGGACGTTTAATATGTCCACATGATGCAGCAATAAAATGTCCCGTGTTGACGTCACCAAACTACACGGAAGTTGTGCGCGGCGACCTGAATGAGAATCGCTTCAACGAAACGATCGTGTACAAGTGCGCTGAAGGCCACGAACTGATCGCTGGCGATCTGTCGACGACGTGTCTCAGCAGCAAGTCCTGGTCCGCAGAAACTCCCGTCTGTAAAAGTAAGTAGGATTAGACGTTATCTGGAGAAACAATCGTCTGTAAAAGTAAGTGTACGATTTACATGATCATCATAAAATAGCATCTGTAGAAGTAAGAACGATTAAATCTGGATTACAGAAACTCCCGTATATAAAAGTAAGTAGATAGTCATTAACTCTCATCTGTAGAAGTAAGTAGGATTAGATGTGATCCGGAGAAACTCCCGCTAGTATTAGCAGACGTGTTAGGCAGAAATCTCCGTCTGTCGGAGTAGATAAGATCATACTTACTCGGCAGAACCTCCCATTTCTGGGAGTAGGTAAGATCATACAGGGTCGGCAAAAACTCCCGTTTCTAGATGTAAGTCGGTCCAAGTGAGTTCACTTATAAAGTCTTCCACCAAAATCAAAGCGTCACCGTGTTGAAACAACACAGGAACCAGTACTTTAATCGAGTTCTACGGTTCGGATTCAAAGCATTCACAGTTCAATTCAAATACCAGGGTCATCATCATCATCGGACGGCCGGGGCCGGGGCCGGAGCATAGGTGAGCCTTTCCCATACGGGTCGATCGTTCATCTGGGACAGAAGGTCTGTCTCTTGAATAACAAGGTTTTCGCATAATGGATATTGCATATTGAAAATTGGGGTACACACCAAGTAATATGATTTTGATAATGATTGGTTCTTCGCACCTAGATAACCAATAGGTTAGGTTATTACGAAATATACAGTACACATTGCGTACCTTTCTTGATAGTATGTAATGCTAGTATATTGTCTCAAATCAAATTCTATTTGTTGACGAATTCAGATGCATTTCCGGTGTACGCCAAATTGTGCTAGCTATGCCTGAGAACGTTGGCTAGTTTAATTTACTCATGTATTTGCAGTCGTGTCGTGTGGTCCCCTGGCGCCCGTGGCTCATACCCTTGTCAGTACGACAGACGACGTCTTCCTGACAAACGTCACGTACGAATGTCGTCCAGGTTTCAAACGAGAGGTCGGCGGAGAATGGACGCGCCAGTGTGGGGCAGACAAACGATGGAGCGGAACACCGCCAGTATGCAGAGGTGTGTAATCATGCGTCTGCATGTGTGTGCGCGCGCGCGTGTGTGTTTGTGTGTGTCTGCGTGTGCGTGTGCGTGTGCGTGTGCGCGTGAGTGTGTGTATAAAAGTAAGTTATCATATAGCGCAGTATCCAGCCCTCGGGAATGCCCAAAGCGCTTTATACTCCCTAGAAGACCTGTTCAATCAAACACCATCTCGATTTCTCTGGGAAGCAACCATTTACGTTGCAATTAATGCGAGAAGAATACTTGTACACAAATAACCACAACCGTCTATAGCCAGGTACTAATTCGTACAGCTGAGTGAACTGGAGAAACATATAGTGAATGAACTTGCCTAAGGTTCGACACCGCCGCACATGATTCGAACCCGGCTTCTCTTGGTCGATAGTCCGAAGCTGGCTAGCCCTTGTCCCACGGCGCTACATAAATGAGTGTGCATGTGTGCGCGCAGTTGTCTTTCACGTACCACACCCAACCAACCTGGTTACATTATGATGTAGCACACTTTTAATTTAATTTGAAGATGTATGCACTTTATTATGCAAACAGGTATGAATTACTGAAACTTTGTTGTTTGTAGAAATTATTTGTCAACCTCCGCCAAACATCCCTGCCACGTCGTTGACGACAGACGGAGTACGAGTGAACGAAACAGCGTCCTATTCCTCTCTGGCCGGCCACAGACTGGACACGGGCAACCTCACCAAAGTGTGTGACGTCAGCGGTCAATGGACCAACGAAGACCCTGTCTGCATCGGTAAGTCACTCCGTGTTCAAAAATACGTACGATAAATATTATGTGTAACTATGTATAAGTAAATACTGAACAAGCATGTATGGAGTTTTTGCTGTGGATTGCAATGTATTTAAATAATGTTAAATATGTTCATGCGCATTGAATATGACTTTAAAGATTGAAAGGTGACATCCAATGTAGCCACAATGGATAGTTAAATTAAAAAATATTACGTACAACTGTGCGCTTCGTTGTAACGTGGATGAGGCCGAGGTTGGTTATTAAACGGGTTGGTTGTCACAATGCCTCTAGTCTTTCCCACAGATGGCGAGAGCATTCAGGTTTGTCACTGCAGAGGCCGGTTAGTAGACATGAATCCCCATGTGTAATTTTTTGTTCCGCGACACAATATTGACGCGTTGGCAACGTGCTTTCGTCTTTTTCATGCCATAAATAAAGTATTGATATGTTACTATTTTTGATATAGCACCGAGAAGTATCTAACTTTGATTAATGAGATTGTCATGTCGAATAGGACCAATTGTGAGCTCTCAAATGTATAACTTTGATTAATGAGATTGTCATGTCGAATACGACCAATTGTGAGCTCTCAAATGTACAACTTTGATTAATGAGATTTTCATGTCGAATAGGACCAATTGTGAGCTCTCAAATGTATAACTTTGATTAATGAGATTGTCATGTCGAATAGGACCAATTGTGAGTTCTCAAATGTATAACTTTGATTAATGAGATTGTCATGTCGAATAGGACCAATTGTGAGCTCTCAAATGTATAACTTTGATTAATGAGATTTTCATGTCGAATAGGACCAATTGTGATCTCTCAAATTTATAACTTTAACTAATGAGATTGTCATGTCGAATAAGACCAATTGTGATCTCTCAAATTTATAACTTTAACTAATGAGATTGTCATGTCGAATAAGACCAATTGTGAGCTCTCAAATGTATAACTTTGATTAATGAGATTGTCATGTCGAATAGGACCAATTGTGAGCTCTCAAATGTATAACTTTGATTAATGAGATTGTCATGTCGAATAGGACCAATTGTGAGCTCTCAAATGTATAACTTTGATTAATGAGATTGTCATGTCGAATAGGACGAATTGTGAGCTCTCAAATGTATAACTTTGATTAATGAGATTGTCATGTCGAATAGGACCAATTGTGAGCTCTCAAATGTATAACTTTGATTAATGAGATTGTCATGTCGAATAGGACCAATTGTGAGCTCTCAAATGTATAACTTTGATTAATGAGATTGTCATGTCGAATAGGACCAATTGTGAGCTCTCAAATGTACAACTTTGATTAATGAGATTGTCATGTCGAATAGGACCAATTGTGAGCTCTCAAATGTATAACTTTGATTAATGAGATTGTCATGTCGAATAGGACCAATTGTGAGCTCTCAAATGTATAACTTTAATTAATGAGATTGTCATGTCGAATAGGACCAATTGTGAGCTCTCAAATGTACAACTTTGATTAATGAGATTTTCATATCGAATAGGACCAATTGTGAGCTCTCAAATGTATAACTTTGACTAATGAGATTTTCATGTCGAATAGGACCAATTGTGAGCTCTCAAATGTATAACTTTGATTAATGAGATTGTCATGTCGAATAGGACCAATTGTGAGCTCTCAAAGGTATAACTTTGATTAATGAGATTGTCATGTCGAATAGGACCAATTGTGAGCTCTCAAATGTATAACTTTAATTAATGAGATTGTCATGTCGAATAGGACCAATTGTGAGCTCTCAAATGTACAACTTTGATTAATGAGATTGTCATGTCGAATAGGACCAATTGTGAGCTCTCAAATGTACAACTTTGATTGATGAGATTGTCATGTCGAATAGGACCAATTGTGAGCTCTCAAATGTATAACTTTGATTAATGAGATTGTCATGTCGAATAGGACCAACTGTGAGCTCTCAAATGTATAACTTTGATTAATGAGATTGTCATGTCGAATAGGACCAACTGTGAGCTCTCAAATGTATAACTTTGAGTAATGAGATTGTCATGTCGAATAGGACCAATTGTGAGCTCTCAAATGTATAACTTTGAGTAATGAGATTGTCATGTCGAATAGGACCAATTGTGAGCTCTCAAATGTATAACTTTGAGTAATGAGACTGTCATGTCGAATAGGACCAACTGTGAGCTCTCAATTGTATAACAGCAAACTCATTCACACTAGTGTCACTGCAATAGTTGTACTTTATTCAAAATTTTGATGGAGAGGCAGGTTGTCACAAAACAGCTGGGGTTGGGTGTCACATCATTCATTGTAAAAAATCGATTTTTTGATAATCCTTTCGACCAATTTCAATCTTTGGGTATCTGTCGTATATACGTCAGCGTATGCCTTGCTGTAATGGGCCATCTGTCATATATACGTCAGTGTATGCCTTGCTGTAAGTGGCCATCTGTCGTATATACGTCAGTGCATGCCTTGCTGTAATTGGCCATCTGTCATATATACGTCAGTGTATGCCTTGCAGTAATTGGCCATCTGTCGTATATACGTCAGTGTATGCCTTGCTGTAAGTGGCCATCTGTCGTATATACTTCAGTATATGCCTTACTGTAATTGGCCATCTGTCGTATATACGTCAGTGTATGCCTTGCTGTAAGTGGCCATCTGTCGTATATACGTCAGTGTATGCCTTGCTGTAAGTGGCCATCTGTCGTATATACGTCAGTGTATGCCTTGCTGTAATTGGCCATGACTTCAACAAATATTGTTCATGTAGTGTGTGATTAAAAACATTAATTATTATTATCGTGAAACTTTTGATATCGCAGTTTTTAGCCACTTGCAATTTTTTTGCAAATTGACCGATACGCCACCAGGCACCTTTCAAAATGCGTATTTCATAGTGGAATTTTTTTTTTTAAACTACTTTATTTTCCATAATCGAAGTCCCAACATTTTAGGCATCCAACCCCACAGTGTATGACAACCAACCCGGGCATGGGGCAGGTTGTCACACGACTTACCGTTTTTTAATGATTCAAGTAGCATACTTCAAATAAGGCTACGTCGACATTATTAATACCCTTACATATATAATAGATTAAAGTTAATCGTAGCAACACCAAAACTTAGAGAACTGTTATTACAAAGAAGAAATTATTAAAAATCAAAAACGTGTGACAACGATCCCCTACATATTTTACTAAAACTTGAACAATTAACACATTTCATCAGTATGTATATATTTCAACACAATCAATTGCAGAGGTGCACTGCGGATTACCACCAGAGGTCGCCAGTGCCAACTACACGATGCACAATGGCGACACAGTTGGCGGAAAGGTTGTGTACTCGTGTAACCATGGCTACGAGCGGTTGTCAGGGGTTGGGTTCAGTCGGTGTGAGATGAACGGCAAATGGACAACCCCATCACTGATTTGTGAAGGTGCGCAAGACTGTTTAGTTTATTGTTGCCTTGTTGGAATTTTGTCAGCAGTAAAATGACAAATAAATGTATTTGTTTTCGCCTTTTTATTTGCGGTATTTTTTGTACTTTCCAGAGAAAGCGCAACTATATATGCCCTGAGAATAACAATCATTTTTCAATGGAAACGGTTCTACCTGGAGACTTTATGTCAGTGACTTTCCCGGTTAACTTATTATTTTATCTTCAACCTGTCATTTTTGAATCTGAATTAATGTAGTCAATAAACCTATGTAAGCTGTATAAAAAGTTGCAATGTTACAAACCAATTAATTATCTGATGAGTAACGCTATACGTCAATACTGATTGGGAATATTGTTTGTTCGGTGTTTTAGTAGAGTAAGCCAGTATGTATATAATTTGTTGTGCAGTACATTTGGCGTAGTTTTGATTCATCGCGTAAATATGCACGTTACACAATATGAAAAGGTGAAGTATAACAATAATGACGCGATTGGTTGGTACAATATTACATCACGTTAAAAATACTAAGTTAAACTGTTTTCCTGTGTCCAGCAAGCAACACAGCCTTTCGCGTAACAAATAAGTACAATCGTTAATGTCACGTCACCAGAAGTAGCATGCGGGACGCCGCCACCGGTGAAGAATGCCGTCGTAGATTACAGCTGCGTGCGCAGGGGATGTGACGTCATCTACAGCTGTGACGTCGGCTACGAGGGCACGACGGAACAATCCCATTGCACGATCGACGGACAATGGACGCCGGTGTCTCCCAATTGTAAAAGTACGTGGTAGTGGTTCATATTTTTTAGTTGCTACGTGAAGTCAACGACCACAAAAAGCGACCTTTAGCAGTGCACTGGAACCATATTGAATATGAAACATTCCGTTAAATTTGTAGTATCATACGTTGTATACTTGATTTATTATAGTGAAAATATTCGCAGATAACGTAAGTCCTAAGGACAACATGTATCACTTACAGTTTGGTTTATTTGCATGATTACGCTGCTAATAGCACTTGCCTGCAATTATATACATATTTAATTCGCTGAGTATTAGGCGGAAATATTGGCGCCCATCGAATAAGATGTAGTAATAATTACTATAATAAAGTATTTTTATGTGCAATCTTAAATACCTTACTTTTAATTGATATTAAACTGAAATTTTTTACCCTGATTTGAAAAGATAACGTCAGATGTATTTTGAACAAACTACAAAAGCAGCTGTCGTAGGGATTCGGTGTGGCGAGGTGGCCGGCGTCGGCAGTGAGGTGGAGACACAGACAGGCGTCTACTACGAAGACGTCGTCACCACGCAGTGTCTGCCCGGCTACCACAGAGTGAGGGGCAGCCAACTGAGGACGTGTCTCGACGGAGGGGCGTGGTCAGGAACACCTCTCGTGTGTCAACGTACGTCACGTTATGTCGGTATACTAGGATGCAATCATTTCCATCGAGGCTAGGGCATATAATACCATGCATGGGCTAGTTTCAATTGTCAATTGTTAATGTGTTAATTTAATTAACTCGATTAACTTAATTTAATAAAAATACTTAATTAACTTTCTCAAAACAAGCAAATTAATTAAATTAAATTAATTAACCTTTTTTTGGAAGGGTTAATTTAATTAACAAAATCTCAATTCACGTTTTTTCCGTTATATCTTTTAGTGATAGTCACGAGCCTACTGTCAGTGGTTAGAGCTCTAGCCACCATTCTACACCGTGACCAAAGTTCACTCAAATGACATCAAAGACAGTTACATGCACATGTTATTGTAAAACATAGTCTCATTGTCCGGCCAGTGTCAATCAGTGAATAAGATCCACTGAGGATGTGGCCGAGGACCCACCTGGCAGTGAACTCTGTAAGAGTACTAACTTTTATTACTTCAATCACCCATCCAATGCATGCATTACAAAGGGTATCTGGAATCGGGAGCTGCTTGGTGTAGCTGGAAAGTGTTCAGTGCTTATAGATGCTGGTTAAGTGACAACATGGATTATCCGTTTGAACTGCTCGTGTTCTTGAAATGAAATAAATCATTTGGATCAGATAGAGAACGCCGGTTAACAACAGCTTGATGAACTAAAATTAGTGTCTGACCAGTATATACACACAACCAATACAAGCATTGTCGAATTTGACATATTTATGTATAAAATAATATTTATCAATCGTTTGAGTGACATATTGTGTAATTGATTGTTGGTATATGTGTATGACTTACGGCTCTTATAGCAGCGTGGCTGAATATTTCCCGAAAGATCGAGGCGATGTTCCATTGAACAGATGTGTCGGGGGAGAAGTGTGAAACGGTCTCAGCGGTACTATGCACTGAATACCGCGCAATAATGAACATACATTTTTAATTAGCATCTTTGTTTTAGTTGACAAACGAGCACACCGATAAATGACATGACATCGTTGTGTACAGGGACATTATTGTTGTTAAAATCCATAGATTGGTCTGCTCTGCTCAACCTTGTTCATCAAACACAACGTACATTTTGGTCGAACACCATAGTACCCTAAGTAATAATCTATCCATAATATCCGACTGATACACGAAGACACTGCGTGTGTAACACTGTAATATGGTTTAAAAGCCAAGTTAGAATAAATATTAAATACGGCTGCAGAAACCACATGTCGGGCGCCGCCAAGCATCGTCGGAGGTGAATTTTCACTAGACGCTCTGACAGTCGGGTCGACGGTGACGTATCAGCCTCGAACTCGATATCGTCGCGTCAGCGGGGATTTGATCCACACTTGTGGTGAAGACGAACTTTGGACTGGAGAACAACCAGTGTTTGAAGGTGCGATACTTAGTTGGAGCAACTAGAATAATGATTCGTTTATTAACAATTAACACATATATATATATATATATTATTTGTACACACTCATATATATCTATAAATAATATGTATATATATAGCCCTACATATTTCAGCAGCAGTAGCAGCAGCACACCATACTGTGCATGTATTATGTTGTTGTTGTTGTTGAATAAACTTTCATTCATTAATACAATCACGAATAGCATTTGATTCAGACTATTACTTTATATTTAAAATAATATGTTTTAAATTTAATGGTTTAAATTATTTTTTTTACTTTGTGCAATCAGTGTTTCGTTCAAACGTGTGTCCGCGTAGATATTTTCTTCCCACGTTTGCATAATTGCCGTCAGAGAGATACACTGATTGATTGATGAATTGTTATTATTTTAGAGATAACCTGTCCTAGTATTCAAATCTTCGAAGAATCGAACGTTCAGTTCTTCATCAGCGGCGTTGTTGCGGGTTCAAAGGTCATGTACTCTTGCGTTCCGGGTCACAATCTCACGGCAGGTGATGCCACCTGCCTATGTAAGTTGACAGGAAACTGGAGTTGTGAGACACCGACATGTACAAGTGAGTAGAGATGCCCAAGATGAATGTTTGCTTTAGAAAATCATCAAGTTCTTGTTGGATTTCAGTCACTGGCCAGCAGTTAAGCAAAATATACAAAAACACTCGCACGTACGTACGCGTCCGCTCATTTACTAGGTATGTTAATTATGATAATATATACCTAAGTGTGCCTGCCAAGTTATATACACGTAGTAATGTCCATGGTACGCTGGGTCAATGGCCGTGGTGACTCAGGGTCGGAGCACCATAGTAATTTTTATCTCCCAGATTCTCTATGTTGTGTTAGCATTATTTTCAATAAGCACATGTCTCACTTGTCCACCCATTGTAGGAGGTAGACAAGCCATCGCATTCGGCATAATGGGACATCCATACTGGCGAAAGGCTTGTAGTTATCAGCTACTGAAAGTAAGGTGGCCATGGAGCCCAACTTCAATACACACGCAAGTACGCGTACGTGCGTTTGTGACGTGTGCACATTGGTACTATCTAAGCTGTGTCTTCGTGTCTTGTGTAACAGAAGTGACCTGTGGACAACCTCCAGTCGTGGACAATGCTAGGAGCGAGACGACCGGGACAAGATACCTGGACAGAGCGACGTACACGTGCGAATTTGGCTACTATCGCGAAGGTCCTCAGAGCCACCTCGTCTGTAGCAAGCTCGCGACATGGGAGGGCGAAGTCGTCGTGTGCACAGGTACCACAATACGCTCTCAGTCATTATGTGTTAGAACGTTTTGAATTCTACGAAGATGTTTCAATCCTAAAAGAACAATAACTTTGCATCATTTTACTTTAATATTGAAACAGTACGAACAATATGTATGCATAACATACAAAAACTACATTTACATGTTGAATTATGTAAACTAGTATTGTACTGAACGAACTGTAAGAGGCTGGTAACCGAGATGATGCATTCCAACAATCAGAATATCAGCGCTAATTGAGATTATCCATTAAAAATAATCTTGACCCAAAACACACTTTGTCAATTAAAATATATCAACTGTGATATATGTTGACATCCATGCATGTGTTGCTCTGTTAAGCGATCACGTGTCCGATGCCGGAACTGCCACACATGGGAGCATACAACGTGACGTCGCTGACGTACAAGTCACGTGTCGTGTACATGTGTCTCGAGGGAACGTCGTTGGTCGGGGGAGACGAGGAGCGAACGTGCGAAGCGAACGGCACGTGGAGTGGAGAACCTCCGAAATGTCAGAGTGAGTTGGTCATTCAGAGTCCATAAAGTACAGCACATGACGCGTGGTGTCATTTATATATCTAAGAATAAATATATGAATGCTATTTAAACATGATAACGAGAGTAAATATGTAGTGTCTTTAGAAATAATATGATGTGGTCCTAGCAAAATAGCGCATTAACAAAGGTGTCACAAATTTCGAATATGTACAGACGGTGTTAAATTACTAATATAGCTAGTTTTATTCATTTAATAACATTCATGTATTTAGTTGTTACATTCTGAATAAATGTTTCATGTACTTAATGTTCCGTAATTGTCGTTGTAATAATATCCAGGCAATAGGACATCGTCAGTCACCAGCACATGACATGTTTTGATTCACTTTTTCAAGCAGTGATGTGTAATACTTTTTCCAACGTGTTTTACATAATACATGCTGACTCTACGCCTACAGCGCTTTGAAATTACATGGTTAGTGTTAGAACTACTTATGTATAAGAACCATCATGGTACTCAGCCTCTCCATAGACAAGATTCTAGCACAACATCCTTGTGGTACATTACGGATACTGCGCTCCTTGCGGCCCCAGGCAAATGTGCTAGGGATCACGAAGCGGGTTCGAGCCCCAAAGGTGGGTGTGCAGGGCCCACCAGCGTGTGCACACGTCCACACACTCACTATTCCATAACGCTGGGCAGGTCATGCTCTTTAGCCATGTTAGGCAAATGGTCTAAGGGAAAGAAATTTAAACACAGGTGAGGCTCGATAGTCTTGGCAGACAGCTCTCCAAAGACAAGGCAATATCCAATACAAAACCGTGCTGTATGTCAGCCAGGGCAGCGGTGCAGTGGCTACAATGTTCCAAACAATGAATGGCACAGGTACCGAGTCTCGATTTGATTGCTGCGTTCTGGGCAGCCGATGCGCCACTTTGCCCGGCAGTGGTGAAAAATCAGCTAAAAACGATGGGGGGTAAAGCACTGACAATCGTAAACACGATGGACAGGAGGAAATTAGAGGTGTTGCCTATGCAAGAAACCAAATGGAAAGGAGACCGGGCAGGGTATAAGATGCTACATGCAAAAGCAGATGGAAGGAGTAACGGTGTAGGCATCATAGTAACAAAGGAGATCAGTAGAGACGTCGTGAGAGTAGAGAGATGGCAAGAGGTGATCATTATGGCATGGATGATGGTGAGAAAACAGCTGGTACACATTATGTCCGTATATGAACCTCAAAAAGGAAGGGCAGAGATAGAGAAAAGGGCTTTCAAAGAAGGGTAAGAGAGAATGATGGGAGCGGTAGAAGCATGCAGTGATGTGCATAGCTGGTGATTTTAACGTACACGTGGGTACAGCAGAGAACGGTTGGGAGAATAGGACGTGGTACAAGAAACCGAGAGGGCCGGGAGCTAGTACAGATGGTATGCGAAATGGGCTGGCCGTGGCCGGTCATTCTTCCAAAAGATATAAAAACCATAAAAAGTCCTATAGGAGTGGCCACCATAAGACAGAGCTTGATATGTTAGTAGTGAGGAGACAACACATGTGGCAGTTGAAGTGAAAATGTCACGGGGACACAGTCAGTGCATATATAGAAAGAATGGTATCAGAGTATGTGAAATTACGGCCAACAATAGGAACAGTGGAAGAAGAATGCATATTCTTTAGATATGCTTTCATTGGAGCAGCTGAAGAGCTGTGCGGCAGAACATATGGTATGGGAGGAGCTTCCTCGAAGAGCAAAAACCAGACATTGTGGACTAAAGATGTAGCCATAGCAATTGGGGAAAAGAGAGTGGTATAAAAGGAGACAGAAGTGATCAAAGGGAATGGCGGACAACCCGATGTAGCAATAGAGAAACTGTAGGTACAGAAAAAAGAAGGCAGCTAGGAGAGCTGTGATTAAGGCAAAGACAGAGATGAAGGATGAGCTGTATAGAAAGCTTGATGAGGATAGCGGAAAGTAGATGATCTATGAGATGGCCCATGAGAGGAATGAGGATTGCAAGTATGTAACAGCTGAAACAGTGATCAAAGACAAGAACGGAAAGCTAGTTACAGTCAGGAAAGAGGGGCTACAGGTCTGGGAGGAGTATTTCAAGGCATTGCTAAACCAAAGGAAAAACAGAACTGGATCTACCAAGAGCAGTTGAGGGAGAAGTAAAGGTGGAGGGGATTGTGGACGCTGAGGTAGAGAGAGCAATGAAGAAGATGAAGAAAGGTCGGGCGGCAGGTACTGATGAAGTGCGAGTGGAGATGCCGGTGGTGGCTGAACGAGTTGGAATATGATGGACAAAAAGATTGCTGAACACCTGCATGAGAGAGGGGAAGATCCAAGAAGAGTGTCGCTGTATGGAAAAGAAATGGAAACGTGCATGACACTGGAAAAACAAAACTCAAAATTCAGAATCAATTTATTTGACCAATAAATACCATACATATACAATGAATAACGTAAGTATTAGATACGGTCGGTAAACTCCCATCGCTTGTACACGAGCCACCCCATAAATATAAACAACAACAACATTTATATGACACAAATCAGAATAGCATATGACTTGTTTTATAGTTGATAATTACTCAAGGTATCAACTTACATAATACAAGGACTGATTATATGTACTCGTGTACACATTGATGTACATATGGATACTTAGGTGTACATTTTAATGCGTGTTACGAATTACAAATAAAGCAATTATGAATACGACAACTGGATTCATAATTCAAAATAAAAAAGTTTTTGTGTATATTGAATAACCATATAGACTGTGAGTGTACATTTTATTAATAATAATACTTGGAGTATTGTTAACGTAGCTGCACCGGGTATCATGTCAGTTGATTTCTTTATTTTTTTTCTTCATAGAACATTAGTAGATGTCAGTATGAACATGTGTACTATTAAAAAAACCAAGGCACTATCACCATATGTCACCAATCAGACCTTTAAAAACTAGTATTTTTAGTGTGTCTGTGTGTGTGTGAATGTCCCTTTTCAGATTCTTGGAAACTGACGATGTTTCTATTGTGACAATCACGTGTGTGTCAGCCCAGTTCAAACATAAATTCATTCACCATCAGTGCAGATCATATAGTCTGGTAATTCTCATGCCATTATGCTGTTGTATTATAATTACCTAAATGCATCATGCTGTCAAATCACCAAATACTGTCGGTAGTTTTGTTTATTCTCCGATAATGCCCGACCTCAGCCGCCATTTGCAATGACACGTGACTAACCCAAGCACGTGTCTATCAATCTTGTCTACCACAACAAGTTCAACACATGACCCTTCGTAACACAATGTCATGAGACAACTTGGCGGGACAACATTGGGGGAAAATCTCGGTAATAGAAGTGTTTGTCAAATTTTGTTGAAATAAGCCACATGCCAGTAAAAATGTCACATTTCTAAGCAAAAAACAAGCATCTGGTGACACCCTTATAATTGTAACAACCAGGAAGTATTACATAATGTAACTTTTTATAAAAACTACAATACTTACAAAGCCATAACTTCACATATGAACTCGACTTGTGTTAACCAAAATTGCACGGGATGGTTTCATGTTTGGTGAAGGGGTCGTGCCAAAAATGCAGTACGGATTTGTGCTGTCTTTCAACATTGTAGCAAAAAGTTTATGAAGCTGTATCAAACTTAATATGCATTTGTTTACAAAACAAACCCGTGAGAATGTCAATAACATGTTTGTACGTACAACCATATATATTTTTCTTTTGGGGAGTTTCTCAATATAAAATAAAATGCCATTTTAAGGTGATTTTTGACATATTTTTTAATTGTCTTTAAACACATTTAAATATCTCTAAACAACATAAAAATCAATTCTTTTTGGTCTAGAGTATTGTTTTGAATCTGAGGCAAACTCTGAGAAAATAATGGTTAGCTTATCTTATATTTATATTAGAAATTATTAATTCAAAAGAAGCATATAATAGCCGATGCAGCCACCTTAACTGTCTGTACTATAATGTGTCTAATGCATTTTTGTGCAACTTCATGTTTGAATCTGGACATATACAGATTATTTCTTTCACGTGTGCAGTGCTGATGAATGTCGTAGATGTGTGTGTTTCGGAAAACATCGAAGTGGTAGGGTAAAAGATTGTAAATTAATTTGTAGTGAAATTTTCATTGTTGAATTTTATAAATGTCATCCAACTTTAATAACTGAAGTCTTTTCAAAATAGGACCCGTGTGAGCATTATAGTTACTTAAGGATTCGTATTGCTTTTTTGTAATTAGAAAATTCGATGTGCCTGATGACCCCATAAAAGTAAGCCATAATTAATATGAGGGAGAATAAGAGCATTGTACATAATATATAATGTATTAAGCGGTAAAAACTATTTAAGTATATTTAACATGCCTATTGTTTTAAATATTTTATTTGCTATTTTGTTTGTATGACTCTGCCAGTTTAAATGGTATTTATTGTGATGCCTACAAAACTGAAATAATTTACACATCCAATGTATGCCCCATCTATTTTTAACACAGGGTATTCTACTTTCTTTGATGCATATGAAAAATCATGAATTTAGTCTTTTTGGCATTTAGTGACAGTTTATTAGCTTTTAACCCATTGCTAATCATTGTTAGGTCTTTGTTAATATTTTCACTTTGCATTTGGCCTTCTGAATCATTAAATGCATTTAGTGTATTAAGGGTGGTGTCGTCAGCACGTTATGAATTTAGAAAGGTTACTAGAAACTGCTGTATCATTTATGTATATAATAAATAAGAATGGCCTTAAAAACAATTAACCTTGAGGGACACCAGTATTAATGAATATTTCCTTAGACTTAACATTTTCAATTTCGACGTA
The DNA here is from genome assembly GCA_020002185.1 of Paraescarpia echinospica. Taxonomy (NCBI): domain Eukaryota; kingdom Metazoa; phylum Annelida; class Polychaeta; order Sabellida; family Siboglinidae; genus Paraescarpia; species Paraescarpia echinospica. Next base: position 7,901,927 of record CM034544.1, on the reverse strand, counting down.
CTGCTTACGATTTTGTAGATATTTCTTACACAGATCCAAAGCCTTGTTATTTAATCCGTAGTAATTTAATTTCTGTACCAAGATAGGGCGATCATTTGTGTCATTGATAAATTAAGGTATGTATTCATTTAAGTAACCGATTGATCAAGTTCTTGTACCATTCTGTCTATAATTTCGAGTGTAGCAAGGTCAGTGGAATGTTCTTTTCTAAACCCATATTGGCTATTGTAGTATAGCGCTTTGGATGCAATTGTAGATTTGTTCAAACATAACCCTTTCAATTTTTTTTGAAATCACTGGCAGGACAGAGATAGGACGATAATTGTTAAAGTCAGAAATATCACCTTTTTAAAAAAGGGTATGACTTTGGCATTTTTTTAATTTGTCTGGAAATATACCAGTTGTTATTGATTGAGTAATAATTAGAGTGACTGCATTGCTAATATAATATTTTAATTAAGTTTAGTAATAGTGCTGTTGATTTGTTACCCTACCATACCTGTATGACATAGAGACGATGGCACTGACAGAGAAACACCAAAGTAAGGGTGCAGGTTTGTGAAACCAACTGGGTAAGAAGAATTCCGGGAGTGAGAAGAACTGCCAAGCGAAGAATGGAGGAATTGAGAGTGGAGGCTGGAGTAAAAGAAAGCCTTAAGAAGAAGCTGGTGAGGACTCGACTGAAGTGGGCTGGGCATGTGAAGAGAATGGGAGGAGAACGGCTGGCAAAGAAAGCAACTGCCCAGAGAGTGGAGGGGAAAAAGAGGCGAGGAAGATCTACACTGCGATGGGAGGACTGTATAAAAAGAGATTTGGAAGGACTGAGAGTGGAGTGGAGAACGACAGCAGAAAGATAGAGGGGAATGGAAACAGTTGGCGGAGAGAGTAGTGAAAAATAAGTGAGAGAAAAAAGAAGAAGAAAACGTAAACTGATATCGAGAAAAGGAATCAAGGCCAGGCTCATCCATGACGACAGGGAATCAAGGCCAGGCTCACTCCTGACGACAGGGAATCAAAGCCAGGCTCACCCATGACGACAGGGAATCAAGGCCAGGCTCACCCCTGACGACAGGGAATCAAGGCCAGTCTCACCCCTGACGACAGGGAATCAAGGCCAGGCTCACCCCTGACGACAGGGAATCGAGGCCAGGCTCACCCATGACGACAGGGAATCACGAGAATAACAACTTTTAAAACAGGAATATCTGGCTAGCAGAGTGTTATATATTTGCATTGATATAAGGAACATCGGTTGTAAAGAATACTTTTATAAAGTTCCAACTAGTTATATATAAAGGTCAATATATTGAGAGTGAAGATTGAAGATAATTGTTTATATTTGGTATCCCAATTGATTGTCTGCTGCAGAAGTGGAGTGTCCTCAGCCTCCGAATGTAGTCAACACGACGTGGTACGAAGACAAGAAGTCTCTCCGCCAGAGACGAGTCATCTACCAATGTCTGCCTCGGTACAGACTCGTGTCGGGACAGTTGTGGAAGGAGTGTGGACCGCGGGGCGACTGGATTGGCGACGACGCCATCTGCGAAGGTGGGCAGGAAACGACAGCTGTTCGTTGACATTAACGATGTAGTCATATGCATTTAAGTTAATATTCGTGTATTGAAGTGATACACTTTTTGCAGCTATATAATACATACTATATTAGTAATCTTGATTTCACAAGGAATCTTAAGAGCACATTGATAATCACAACGTCAGTATTAGCATTAAATCAGTGAAACGGATGATAGTAAGATATTAAGATTACTGTCACCAAAACTAAGTAAGCGTGCGTAAAATTAACAACTCAGAACACGTCCCAAAAACGCGTTTTGAGCGATTTTATTATCATTATGGTTTGTCCGATCCGAAAAAAAATGATATAATTTGAAAGGTTACTCTTTCTGCTATTCAAATATATACATGATTTACTGATAATCGTACCTAAAATAAATTATAAATGGACCTACAACCGTGCCGTTTCCGTTGCCTTAGACATAGCGAACGGTGTTGGTTCGTCGCTACAGTTCACCAATCTACCGATTGAGGCACCACTATCTGATTCCTTTTATAATAACTCCACCCACTTTCAAACGGCGGCTAAGCTGACATTATAATTAGGCGTGACGTCACAATCACGTATATCAACCAACCATCGCAACGAATGTTGACCCTTAGTCACCGTTGGCTGGCGTACGTTATTGTGACGTCACGCCCACGTAGATATATATATCGGTTTCGCTGCCATCAAAGCGCGTCAGTTTCGCCGCCGTTTAAAAGTGAGTGGAGCTTATAACATGAAATTAAGAAATGGTGAAGTGTGGATATATGAACCTATGCAAATGAGGAAAACAACGCCGCAATAGAACAAAATTTGTTTGGTTACACATACAGTATACAACATCTTATATGACACAATCAGTAGACAACACATGCAACTCAGGAGATCATCTGGAAACTCCTAGGGGCTTTTGTCGAGGACCACCTAGAGTATAATTACACAATAAAACGAAATGTTGAAAGTATGGTTATAAGCAGATGAACAAATAAAGTAGTATGCTACAATATAAAATACTGTGAACACATAGTAGATGTAATAACAAATTGCAACTGAAAAATCCATCGGAAGATTAGTGCACTGATTACCGGCCGCCAACATCGTTCGGAACTTAATGGATACCGGGAAGTCTAGGTTACGCTGGAATAAGAGAAATTGCATCCTTTCAAATGATACCAAGATCGTTAGGATAGGACCAGCCGTGAGCGTGCTAGCGACCGTAGAATTTCATATTTTGGACGTGTTTCGAGATGTTCATTTTTTGCTCGGTTATCTATTTTTGCACTCAGGTAGTACAGCAATGGTTAATTTGGAACTAAGTGACTCTTCGTGTTCCGTGTTGGCTTCCAATGTCGGTATTATTTGTTTGTATAGCAACTGGAGAAGAAGTCACTATATTTGTCCCCGAAGACGAGGAACCAAAAATGAACGCGGCGAAAGTGATGGCGTCTATTGGCTTCAAGAAGGCAGACCAACAGTCGCCGAACATCGCGATTGGAGCTATCGGGATAGTGATGCTCGTTGTTCCTGTCCTGCTCCTCTTTGCTGCTGACTTCAACACGTTGAAGATTCACTTCGGGATGATGAAGAGAAACCTTCAGTCAGGATACAGAAGACTGCGTCGGGGGAGGGCAAGAGTAGCGCCTCAGTTGTAAGTGCTGAGGTGATGATGATGACGATGACGATGCTGGTGTTTACAGCAAAGTGAGCGCAGTATGTAATTACACTGAATAGATGATAGTCACTATGTTTTACTTCGGCTTCTTTGTCACAATGACTAGTGCGATGCGGTGGTTTTTAATCAATGTACTCGGGTGCCATACATGTTACAGACACACTTAATGGTGTGATCGTCTGTTGGAAGACGCAGTGAATGTGTTTGTATTGAGTGTACAATAATTCTAGAAGTCTACCCATGTGTGATGTGGACCACAATAAAATGTGTCCAATATACAACAGTTGCAAACACATGACAATTACCTGACAAAACACAACGTGTTAACATGACAAAAACTTACGTTTTTTCTATGGTATTATCATACATCCAACGTGTCACTGTTCATACAGTTGGGATTAGGCTTCACACACTAAAGATTACTTTAAAACAATGTGATTATATTATGCGACTGAATCTTATGAAAGATTCCGCCCAGGTGTCTATATCTGATAACAGCAAACGGCTGATTTTGTTATTCGCGATTATGTTAAAGTGCGTCCACAGTCCACAGTCCGCAGTCCAGACCTAATAGACGCGTTTGTATTATTTAAAGTTGTTTGTACTACGTTAACTTATGTATTCCGAATGTATAACGTACACATTTGAATTAGGTTCAGTTCGTGTGTGGGTGTAGTTTGCACGAATGCAATAACATGTTGAGAAGGTAAACCTTTATACAAACCTTCTAATGAGTACGAGATAATACTAGATAATACTAGATATCAACAACACCACGATGTCAAATGTTGGAGTTGGACATATATGCGACATTCTTTGGCTTGGCATGACGTTCAAACTTTTCTGGTATCCAACTCACGTGTGCTGCTTTTGTTTTAACTTACTTATGTATATTATGTGGATGAGGAAATAAATTGACTTTATTCTATCGGGTGAAATAACCGAGTTTGCGAATGAAAACGTATTACTTTGTTGCATATGACTAATCCGTATGTTATGGCTGCATGTCAGTTTATTGTAAAGTAAAGTGAATGTAAGTTCTTATATAACGCAGTATCCAGTCCTCAGGACTGCTCAAAGCGCTTTACACTTTACTCCCTGGCAGACCCGTTCAATCGAACACCATCTCGACTTCTCTGGGAAGCATCCAGCCACGCTGCAATTAATGCGCGATGACTCTTCGTACACAAATATGCATCAGTGTATACAGCCAGGTACTCACTTATACAGTTGGGTGAACTGGAGCAACGTAGAGTGAACGAACTTGCCAAAGGTTCGACACCGCATCTCAGGATTCGAAGCCCGCTTCTTTTAGTTGACAGTCTGAAGCTCTAGCTACTTCGCCACTGCGCTCATTATAAAATTTATTAGCGTAACATGGGGCAAAATAATCAGTTTCTGGGGACACTGGAGACTACAAAGAATCCTATGGGTAATTGGGAGTGATGTTCTCTGTATAACATATAGTCAATTCTATTAGGGACTTCCAGAATGCTTATCTAGTCTGCTAAGAACACTCCAGCATCAATGCGGAAATACCGGAATCTGGACAAACGCAATACAGGATCTTTTCTACTGTTGCCACGGAACTGTAGTTTTATATTCTTAACCGACTGATCTCGTACCTAGTACATTTCACGTAGGACTCTATTTCCACGAAGTAAAGTAGCTTCGCTTTATCATGATCCGTTGGATGGCACCACAGTGTTGTTGCTTGACCAACTACGTGGTTTCCGTCACAAATAACATTGAGGCTGGAATGCCTGACTCTGGACAACCACTACATTATTCCCTATAATCTGAGATAGTACATTTACATACGTATACAATCCAAACGAAACAATAATTAC
>CM034544.1:7884904-7895844 GCA_020002185.1 Paraescarpia echinospica | reverse complement strand
CCGCAGCTCGTCCAGATACTCTTAGGGCAAGTGGCCCTTCGTCACTTCGCAGCCGTAGGCCTTCAGGATCTTATCGTAGCTAAAACCAGGGGCCATGTGATTTCCAGGAACTTGAGCGTCTCCGTCGCTAGACACATGAAGTTGTTCTGACGTTTGATCGTAAAGGCCGACGCCGGTACTTTTTGACAACGTTCAGGTCGTTCTTGCCCGAGTTGAAACCGAAGACGCGGTGCTGGCGTAGGTGGGCCCACAGGCGGTCGGCGAGTACTGAGTGCGGGTTCTTTCCCTCCTTCTCCGACGGCTCTTGACACCTGATTTGCCATTCAGTTTCGAGTGCGGTGATCTCTTCGAAGGTAGGTTGATACGAGGGTCGCAGAGCCGCGCATGCCGCCTCGCTCACGGCCTCCAGGGCGACAATCAGTAGCTTCGCGAGCACGTTGGAATCCCCGGTCGTGACAAAACACAGCGCTGTCTCGTGGCCGGGGACGTTCGAGACGATACTCACGCTGAGAAGCTCGTGCCGCGCCAGTTGGTCACTGCTGTCGAAATACCATTCGAAGTCGAAAGTCGCCCTGTACGGGTAGTAGCGCCAGACAACGGAAGAGGCACAAGTTATCGGTGTAGGGTCTATTGTGCTTATCTTTCTCTAGAACGATAACCGCCTTGTTGGCGCGCAGGTAGGCGGGGAGTTGCACGTCGAAACAGCCGATAGGATGGTGGATGATGGCGTTGAGGAAGAAGGTAGCGTTAGTCACCAATTCGGCCGTCCACCCCGAGTCGGGTCTCTGCGCTATGACGTACTGTAGAACGTCGGGTTGTCGGATGCTTTCGAGGAACCGTTCAAAAGATTGGCTACTGGTAATTCCAGCGGGCGACTCGAGGTAACGACCGCAGCAGTTACTCGACGATTAAAGGTATCTGTAGCGTCCCGTCTCCTTATGTCTGAGTATAAACCCAACATTTAAGTTGGTTTTAAAGGCGCGAGTCTGCTCCTCGAACATAAGTCGTAGTCGGGGATCGAGCGCGCCCGTGTCCATGCCGGTCTGTTGATAGTTATTTATCGACTGGAAAGGACTGCGCGTTGTGGACGTGCGTATACTCGACTAGTGCGCGTGAATGACCCGTTGTAGGGCTTCCGACACTGCATCATTGGCGGCGGCGTCGTCTAACGGGGAAACGTTAGGTGGGTCGGGGGGAGTCTTCCTTTCTCTTTACCACCACTACAATTCGTCGTTCTCATATGTTTCAACATATTATAACGATAGGCATACGTCTTCCCGCAGTTCGGGCATTTGCACTCATCCCGGAGTTCGCAGCCGTTCTTCAAATGCTTCGTTACACCACTACGGAAGGCGTAAGTCCGATCCCAATTCTGGAATTTGTGGCGCTTGCGTAAGTGCCCCTCTAGACGATCGGCGGCACGACCGCATACAGGGCAGACCGGCATCACTGCGAACGTCTGTAGGGGACAGCACCGTGCGTGGTCGTCGGTAGGTGTCAACACTGTACGGCTGACGGACGGAAAGCGCTATTCTCTCTGTGGCGTGCGTCCGTCCTTGTCAACGCCGAAACGTCATTAACTACGTTCGGGCCGGACACTGCCTATAAACGTGTAGGGACCTCCGCTAGAGGGTGGGGGTGAAACAACGCCACCTTGTAACAGACTACAAGACGATTTCAAAGTGTATTAAACAGCATAGCGGAGTTGTTTCAGCTACGGCTGGTTAAGGGGGCACACTAGAGATCGCTATGGGTTGGGTGAATGCGTAAGGACGGGCTGACCGGATGTATCGCTGTTGTTTGCGTGAGGAATGGCCGCTTCCGCTAGAGGCTTTACCAAGCGTGGTTGGTGAATGCGTGAGGAATGAATGTTTGTTTGTTTGTTTCACTTGGACATAGGCAACGTCTTATTAAACGTACATTTCACTGCTATATGACATCGACATTTTATTAGTGTGAAAAGCGTGAGGAAGTGGTGTTTGTTTGTTTTGTTTCGTAATAGACAAGACTGTTCATACGGTTTCAACGTTTTATTAAGCATAGAAAGCATGATACATATCAGTGGCGTGTGGTTTTCTTTCACGAACGAATATAACAACGCTACTATAATACCGATCTCTGTCATTAATAAGTTCGTAAGGTTTTAACGTTTTATCATGCCTAGAGAGGAATACATAAAGATAGACAAGGCATAATACATAACAGCGGCGTGGTTTTCTTTCACCAGCGAGTATAACAGCGTTACTACAGTACTCCTTACTATGAGAGGCGGAACCTCCCTCTTACAAAGCTGTAATTACTAGCGTGTTCGCAATCGTCATTTCAAACCGGCCATACTCGACAGATAGGACTCGACCGCCTCCTCCAGAGCCTCATTGTGACTGCAGCTGAGCCAGTCGGTCACCAACCAGTTAGCCACCTTCTTAACGAGGGCCACTTCCGGACGGCGGTCCGGCGACCAGCAATGATCGGTACAAGTGGTCGACCCATAAAGTCGTCCAGTACTTTCTTGCACTAGAGGCGCCACTACACTGTTTGTTTATGTTATTATAGTATTACACATAACCACAATATGTCAGCACTATAATTACATGACAGGTCATTAATCATAATTTTTACTAGTAGGAATCCTCAGGACTGACTGATTCTAAATCCTTTGATATTCTTTGATCTTTTATTCCGTATGGATACACAAAAGTACACATATAGTACTAAGGTAGTCTAAAATGATGACAAAGCTCAGGATAACTGTCAGAGGAGTACTGTATTTTGGATTTGTAACATAGATATTTAATGAATTTCTTTCCAACTCGTTCGATTTTGTAAATAAACGTACGTTGCCAGAGATTCCAGATAACACTGTGATACTCCAACTGGCTTCTGACTAGATATATATATATATATATATATATATATATATATATACAAGGATCATAAAGCTTGTACATCGATAAAGGTTGTGCAAACGCGCTTAATAAAACCATTCATCTTAAAAGCTTTACAAACACAACGATTAATATGATCTTTAAAAGTCAAACTGTCGGTCAATGTGATACAGAGATCTTTGCTAGCGGTGACCTTGGGCAGAGACAGGCTTAAAATCGTCTAGTCATAGGATATAGTTTATTTTTGTTAGTGAATGACATGATGCAGCATTTCTCAACGTTAAGTTTAAGGTGCCATGTCTCACACCAAAGACATACACTGTCCAGATCCTTCTGCACCAACTGACAATCGGTCACCAACGTAATTTCTTTAAACAATTTGGAATCATCAGCATACAGTGACATTTCACATGATTAATGAGATCGTTGATAAACAAGATAAACAGAAGTGGTCCAATTTGTGAACCTTGTGGTGAACCAGACAACACTGGCTTCCAGTCAGATGTTTTGCCTTCGAGGACCACGCGTTGTTTTCGGTTGACAAGGTAAGATTACAACCACTCCATGCATTACCCGGAATAGCCATATGATCTAAGCCTGAGAATTAACAATGGGTGGCATATTGAATCAAAGGTTTTACTGAAATCTAAATAAACAGAATCAACCTGTTTCTTGTTGTCAATAGATTCAGAAATGGCGTTCAAGTAACAAACTAGATTAGATACTGTAATTCTACACCTCACAAATCCGTGTTGGCTGCCCGAAATTGTGTTACGAACATGCTCATACAATGAGTCATATACGAATTTCACATAAGCTTTGCTAACTAGCGGTAAGAGAGAGAGAGAGAGAGATAGGTATGTAGTTGCACACATTTCGTTTAACTCCCTTCTTGTATACAGGGACAACATTTGCTCGTTTAAAACAAGTTGAGATCAAGTGGACCCTCTGCTTCTCCGAAGCTACGGTAACACAAGTTCCACTTCACATAACGACCTGACGTGTCCTCCAAAGATGCGGACAAACACGAAGTCGCAGCCTCTTTTTGTGCACGAACAACAGAACGAGCAGACGGTGGCGCCGCCTGCACGATTCTCGGTCTTCGTTAGCTCACACCGCAGCAAGTAGCCGTCGAACGGGCCTGCGTTGATTGACTTCTCCAGGGTGTCAACGTGTACCTGAGTAACATTAAGAACTATATTCAATTAAACGATCATAACATGTTTGTACATTGGACAATGATAGTAGATTAGGTTATAAAATACTTTGTGCAAATTTACGAGTTAATGTGGAAAGTGGTTTCGTAAGACTTCACAAAAAAGAAACTACTTCACGTTTGAAAGTCTTGCAATGTGAGAAAAGAGTCCATTTTTCTGCAGTTAAACGTGTGTGTAAATATTATAATCAACTGATTTTTATCACCGCAGTTGCCGTCTCGGAGAGTAATGCGGACGTGGGCCGAGTTCTCCGATTGCGAGACATTTGCTTTGAGAATGAAGTCCAACGGATTGGTCGATGACGTCACTTCCGCACAAGTATCGGGGTTATAGTCGGTGAAGACGTCACAGTCAGCGAACTTCCGATACCCTGTTGCTATGGCAGCGACGTAGGGTGGGGTGGCTACGAACACATTCCTTTTTTGGTTAAGATGAACGTTTGCTCGAATGATAATATTTGGATAAGTTGTAGTGGACAAGTCCCGGCCCATTGCTATACTCGGGAAAGTAAATCTGGTATTAACTAACGCAACATCTCAAGAGTAAGAGTGTTGGCGAAATATACATAGCATATGGCGAAAAGTGCTTAGAAAGTTGTGGGGTCTAGCACCGCTTACACACGATAATGTGTAGCATTGTTATCGGACAGTTTACCATAATATGCTTTAAGATTACCAACAATATTATTGTTGGTCATATTAAAGCAAAGGTTCACAACATTTATTAATATAGCAACGAACCACAACTCAGCGATAATAAGCAGTGTTGCCAAGTTATCTATTGCAAATCCATGGTCAAATTGTAGTGCAAATTACCGTCATATCCTAAATGAATGTAATACAATTGATGACGTGTCTGCGTGTGATATTGACCGTGTATGGCAGGCTGGTGTATTCTACGAAATGACAACAAATGTGAATGTTTTATCCAAAATGTTAGAAACAAGAAATAGTTTTAAGATATGTAATAGCTTAAACGATGATGATGATAGCTGTATTAGTACAGAAATTAACGTATTATATGGAATGGGATAGGAATAGTTTTAAGATATGTAATAGCTTAAACGATGATGATGATAGCCGTATTAGTACGGAAATTAACGTATTATATGGAATGGGATAGGAATAATTTGTACCCATTCTCACAGAGGAAATGTTGTATATGCATGTCTGTGTGGTGGACTATGTGTATAGTGATGCGTAGTGATACATGTTTTTGTTGAGAAAGATTTGAGTAGTGATACGCAAATAATGTTCAGTTGAGTGCCAACCCTAAGAACCACGAGAGTGTGTTACTGTAGTGTCTGAACATACAACAGATAATTGGCGACGAGGATGGGATGGTGTCAAACTTATCGAAGTGTTAAAACAGGACAGTTTCCTGATACTGTGAGTGAAACAGTTATTTCAATTTGATGTTTGAGCTGTGAGTGAAATAGCCGAAGAAGACGCACGCGTAAGCATGGCGGTCTTCACCGGGCTAATGGCGCCTAAACTCGGCCTAGCTGGGTCAAACGCGAAAGAAAGTTGGCAGACTTTCAAGCATCAATTCAACATGTATTTGCTGGCGACAGGGAAGACTACGAAGAATAACGCAGAGAAGATTGCAATGTTACTGACATTCGGTGGCGCAGAATTGTTGGTGTTACAATTCGTTCGATCTTAACATTGAAGGCGCGGCAGCAGAAATACCGACAGTGAAACTAGTGCTCGATCGATTTGACAACTACTTTGCTCCGAGAACAAACGAACTGGTTGATCGGTATAAATTCCGTTCGTGCAAGCAGTCGTACGATGAAACCACGGCGTCGTACATATCGCGGCTATGTTACGTAGCAAAATCATGCAATTTCGGCGACGAAAAGGAGAACAATTTACGTGACCAACTTGTCTACCGATGCCACGATGACAGTTTCCGGAAGAAATTATTCCGCGAGGAAATGCTGACCTTGCAGAACCTATTCCGCGGACAGCAGAAGCAAGATGCGCCGGCGGCCACTATCAGCAGGGTGACGAAGGTCAAGGCCGACAAAACAGTTTCGCCGAGGCAGGGCAGCACGGAGATGCGACGGGTCGTCCGGGGACAGGGCCAAGTGAAGCGCAAGTTCTGTGGCCGAGAACATGCTTTCGACCGAAAGCAATGTCCAGCTTTCGGTAAGCGTTGTCACATTTGTGGACGGGACAATCACTTTGCCAAGATGTGCCATGTGCAGGGCAAACGTGAGCGTGATACACACAAGAACACTGAGCGACAGCGGCCGGTGCATACTGTGTCTGTGACAGTCGATAATGACGATAGTCAGAATGATGTTTCAAATGTGCTAGATATGCATACACTGTATGATTGTGAAACCGATTGCATGTCTGTTGACGCATCTGCTATCATTGTAAACCCAACTGTGAATAATGTTGTGTTAGCCATGTAGCTTAACACAGCCCTTAGCAAAAAAAACTATAGATTTTCTATAGAAAACTACAGGATTTTTGCGCATAGTTTTCTATAGAAAACTATAGGAAATTTTCTATAGAAAACTACAGGATTTTTGCGCAGTTTTCAATTAAACTTCTTCCGGACTGAGTTCTTGATTGGGGAAACCAATCAGGTTGCGACTAACTTCAAACAGTAATTAAATGGACTTGCGGTTAGAATTGCTTGTTTACAATTTGAATATTCTGTATACCACGTTAAAGGGAAACAAAGGGCCATCGTTTTGGAATATGCGTTAAAGGAGTTAATACAATCCAACCATTGTTAACAACTATCAACTATATCATGTCAGTGTGGTTTACTCAAATCAAAGAAGGATATAATACAATGAGTTTCCATCGATTGACATATAGATACATGCCCCCGATAACACATTTATACATGACCCCGATGCTTGTCCAGTAAGTGCTTGGACCTTCGTTGACTTTGACTGTGATATGTCGCGTCGAATGATGTCTTTCACGTGTATATGAATACGCCACCTGTTATGTTGATTTGTACTCTTCGATTTATCCAGCTGAGACATTACACTTGTAACCCTTGTCATAATGCATTACACTTGTAACCCGTGTCATAATGCATTATCCAGCTGATACATTACACTTGTAACCCTTGTAATAATGCAATACCGTGCGGCATGTGCACGTAACATTTTTAATTACATACATACATATCACATATTACTACATAGTGAATTATCACGAAATGGACTATCACGAAATTGCCAAGTTATCCTATAGAAACCTTCGGGCCATCGGAGAAGTGGTCATCCCAGCATGATATTCTGCGTTTAGTGTTTCAATGTTTACATGGTCATTGCCCGATGCCTTCCCATTCTTCACATCTCTTAGCGCTGTTTCGATCTCCCATGGTGTTATCTCTGGTACCTCTTTCGAGTCGGTATGAATGATGGTACTCTGTTCACTGTCATATAGCTCGGTGTAGAATTCCTCCGTTCGTTCCATGATCATAATATTGGTGCAGTATTTCTCTACCCTGCATATTGAGAACTGTAATCAGTCTGTCTCGGCCTATGACCTGTGTTCTACTGGATTTCTTCAGGCTCTTTGATGTTATAATCGTTTCTCGTATAATCTGTTGTTTGTACTTCCTGGTGTCCACCTTCGCTTTCTTCATGGTGATCTTGCATATTTCTGCGTACTCTAGTTATTTTTTACGGTCACAGTTTTCCACCATTTCTCGTCGTGTTTTTCATCAGGGCTCATGTTGGTGACGATATTATCGTCTTTACTTGTTTTTTGATTGCTTTGGCTATACTTGTCGGACTTAGTTGGATCGTGTCTGGGATTTTTTCGCTGACGGTATCTATGTCATCTAGAACTTGTTGTGTCTCGAATCGATTTCTTAGTTCGAGTTGGAATTTGATCTTTTACGTTCCTACTTGTATGCAATCTACCCTTGGTGGTCTTTTGTTTATCAACTTCTTCCTTTCAGTCTCCATGTCCTGTTTGAAGCCCTCTCCTACTCCGACTGCAGGTCGTAAGCGACAGACGACTTCTCTATCACCGGGGCCACCGCCGTTGTGTTCTACTACCACCACCACTCCCCCTTTAGCAGCTGCTATCGTCACACCATCCCTGCATCAGGCCATACGTGAGCCTTCTAACGTTTCTGCCAACTCTTCTCCATCCCTTTCTCCCAACTCCTTCTCGCCACTACCGAGACAATCGTGTTCTCCGGAGCTTCCACCCCACTCCAAGTCTCATTCTTTCTTACCTGTCTCCAGACCACGGGTGGACCTCACCATAATTCACAGAGTACCCCCTTCGCTTACTCCTGCACAACGATTCTCTACTGTGCCCTCCATACATAGAAGCACAAAGTGCAAGAAATCCAGCTGGAAGTTACCGATAATCACAAAACGTGTCGTTATTCTGGGTGACTCGAACGTTTCTAGGATAACAGACTCGAAGGAACGAGACATCCAAGTGGACAGCTACCCTGGAGCCAAAATTAGGAATCTCGAACACATGATGATGAATCCGGCTGAGACGGACGTCACACATCCAGAGATTGTGATCCTATCGGTGGGAATCAACGACAGAGCGAAGACACCAAGTGTGACGACCATCCGTAATCTGCGAAGGATGGCGGCTCGAGCAGGCAAGTGTGTTCCTCACTCAGTTATCGTCATACCCGAAATAAACTCTTCTGACAGATTACCTCTGGTAGAACAAGAATACATTATGAGAACTTCGGAGAGCCTACTAGACATTAAGGGCATTGTTGTAATACCTAAATTAGAGGAGTCATCGTTCAAGACAGACACATCAGACAATATTCATTGGACACCAGAAACAGCGAACAAAATGCTAACACATTGGTTGTGCCATTTAAACTAAGAAACATTGAGGGCAACCATACCACACAAAACAAGTCCAATGATCTGCGCAATCCCACGATTATTCCGAAAGAAGAAAGAACAGTGGTGGTCGAACCAGCCATTGATTAAGCTATACGAGAAATTAAGTGTGTGGAAGAAACGATCGATGCAGAAAAGATTACCATTAATCTATTTACGATACTTGGACGATATTTCCGGAATCTGGGAATGATGAATTCCGAGTTTTCTTGGACATACTAATTAGCCATCAAATTGCGTAAAAGTTACGAGTAAACACTCAATAGACTTCTTGGACACTACGACTTGGCACTTGTACTCGAGGACAGTGTTCGGTGTATAGGGCGGTCCGCCTGACACGAGGTGTGTGTGGCCAGTGTCGTTGATCGCCGGACAATCACGCACTGTCGACATAAATGTTTTATACCGTCATATTTCTTTGGTGGTCTCTGAACGACACATCCAAAACAGTTCCATTGATGAAATGATCAACAAATAATAAATGACTATACTACTTTAAGCTATCAACAATCCCAATTAGGTGATCTTTGTTAAAAGATAATATCACATCAAACAAAATACGTTATATTCATTACGTTCACCAATGATGCACCACTTCTATTCACATCACATGAACAAGGAGTGTTTATGTATGTTTAATAATAATAATGGAATGACTTCTTTATTGCCAATATCGTCGGAAAATCCGAGCTCAGAGGCACAACCAATCCAAAGGATTAAGCGTTCTCATTGTTTTGTAGAGAGCAAAAGTCGTAAACCGATGGGTGGAATTGCTATGAAGCTAAGGACGATGTGCAGTATTAAAAAGATAGTTTTTTATGAAGGCGAAATGAAACTACATTTCGTACTGAGTTATCACCAACAGGGAGTAAATTCCACAAAGTCGGTGCAGCAACAAAGAATGCTCCAGTTCCAGTATTCGTCTTAACTATGTGAATAAAAAGTAGATCCTAGTTTACCGACCGAAGTTAATTAGGTTTCTTTGCTGGAATAAGCACATGATGTAGGTGTGCCGGCTGTTTGGGTGATAGAGCTTGATAAGTCATTGTACAGATCTTAAAAATAAGCGATATCGCACAGGAGGCCAATGCAGTGATCTTAGAAGTGGCACTGAACGAGAACATTGAGGAGATCGAGCAACTACCCTTCCCAAGCGTCTTTATAATTAATTACGATTCCATATGAATCGACCAGGCATAATTTGTGTAGACAATTTACGTACGTACACTCGCATTAATGGAATTATTTTGTGTGGAAGGTATATTATATTTCTACCAATCGTGTTATCTCGCTAATGCATCGAGTGGATATGTCCAGGTGACACTTACCAACACATCGGTTGTACGAATTCCATATTTCGTCCAGTTAACACATCTTCACTGGTTCACCGTTGACTCTGTAGCGGAGGTGACACTTACCAATACATCGAGTGGACGAATTCCAAGTTAAGTCAAGTTAACACGTCTTCACTGGTTCACCGTTGACTTTATAGTCGAGGTGACACTTACCAATACTTCGAGTGGATTAATTCCAGGTTCCGACTAGATGACATATCTTCATATGTTCACCGTTGCCTCTGTAGCCGAGGTGACACTTACCAATACATTGATTGGACGGGTTCCAGGTTCCATCCAGTTGACACGTCTTCACTGGTTCACAGTGGAGTCTGTAGCCGAAGTGACACTTACCAATACATCGAGTGGACGAATTCCAAGTTAAGTCAAGTTAACACGTCTTCACTGGTTCACCGTTGACTTTATAGTCGAGGTGACACTTACCAATACTTCGAGTGGATTAATTCCAGGTTCCGACTAGATGACATATCTTCATATGTTCACCGTTGCCTCTGTAGCCGAGGTGACACTTACCAATACATCGATTGGACGGGTTCCAGGTTCCATCCAGTTGACACGTCTTCACTGGTTCACAGTGGAGTCTGTAGCCGAAGTGACACTTACCAATACATCG
>CM034544.1:7834904-7882404 GCA_020002185.1 Paraescarpia echinospica | reverse complement strand
ACACATACAACCGTGATTTTTGACGCTGTCATGACCCATTAGTAACTGCATATAGATAACGCCAACAATCAAATATTTTATCATTGTTTACAAAGTTGTGTGGGGTAGCTCAATATCCCTATGGCCATAGGTCACCACATTTCCCTACCCATGTTCACGTTGAAGGCACGTCTACTATGTTACGTAATTATACGTATTATAAGCCAAGTCATCATACATGACGCAGCTACACCATATTCCCCCTCTCACCTGGCGTGTAACACGTTCCGACGACTGCTAAGTCCTGTATGCAATGTAGTGGCGTATTTATCGGAAGTTCGTGGTTCCGAAAGAAGAAAGAACAGTGGTGGTCGAACCAGCCATTGATTAAGCTATACGAGAAATTAAGTGTGTGGAAGAAACGATCGATGCAAAAAAGACAATGCAGCAGAAGCACCCGGAGACAGGTGAGAAACAACAGGAATTGTTAAAGTGGGTAGAATAAGATGGGGGAAATCGATCTGCAAGCTGGCCAGAAATACATACAGAGATAGCAAATATACCATTTGAACATCAACAATAAATATAATCTCTAGGACATTGGTCACTGAAACAAAACAAGTGCTAGGCGTTTGGGAATATAATTTCAAGAAACTACTAAATCGGAGGGGGTATGAGTTAG
The DNA here is from genome assembly GCA_020002185.1 of Paraescarpia echinospica. Taxonomy (NCBI): domain Eukaryota; kingdom Metazoa; phylum Annelida; class Polychaeta; order Sabellida; family Siboglinidae; genus Paraescarpia; species Paraescarpia echinospica. Next base: position 7,881,743 of record CM034544.1, on the reverse strand, counting down.
AGATACCACATTGTGTAACTAGCTACCTGGACAGGAGGATAATGACATAAAAAGACGTGGAGAAAACAGAAATAAGACAACAACTGGGAAGGCTATAGAAGAGAACGAACTGTGAGTGGAAAGAATAAACGTTAAGAGGATAATGGGACTCAAGTGGCTGGCGAGACTGTTTAATGTGTTCTAGACGACAAGAGAGACCTCAACAGCGCTAACAGGAGTGACACTGCCGATATGGAGAGGGAATTGGGACATCCATTACTGGGCCAAGCCAAACATTACTGGAAAGTTAACTTAATGTAGGCCCTTAGCAAGAGACTTGTTGCCCGCTTATTTGAAAGGATCGTTGGAAAATCGTAACATGATTTTTCTTTTTAAAATAACATATCTATTGGCCTTTAGATAACGGGATTTATATTTTTCAGTAATTACTAATTGTTATTTTGACACAAGCCGCGCCCCATTCGTAGGGTCGGTAACGGCGGCTACGACATGCGTTCTTTAGTTTCTATTTATTTCACGGGAAACACTTCGTTTCTTGTCGGGCTTCAAATGTTAATATGTAATGATTCTTTCAATTTCTCTATTTATTATTTATGCTTTTCTGTTCACTCGTGTCTCCTAAACTGTTTCGCCTGCTATATTAATACCTGTGCAATATATGTTTTCATGGAATATTATCTTTTTTAAATGACATATACACGTATTTCTCTGTAATCTTGTTGTAATTCTATACTGTTTTACGCACTCCTTTGATTTAACATTCTTAATTTGCTGTGATATTAGCAAATGCATTTTTATTCTTGGAATGAACAAATCAGTCTATGACTGCGACAATGATATATGTAGATACTTGCCAGAGTAATATTCTCCAGTCAGAACGGCAATGTCGCGTATTCTTGTTATCTCTTGGTTCAAGGGATGAACCACTGTGCCATTCCCATCTAGTCGGGTAGTATGGATGCTGAGTAGAAAACATCATGCATATTACGAGTAATACATTTTTTAGTCACAACATTGGCTTTATCAGGCTCATATTGGTGTAGGGATGTGTACGTTTCTAATTGCATGTCTTGTAATTGAGAATATGTTTACTCATGCATGTTTTGTTTTTATTTCCAATGAACGAACAACTAACAATATGTGGAACTTGTATAAATATTGACAGATCAATTTGAATTGAACGGTAATCTCCACAAATGCTTAACACTATTAGATGCCCTACTATATGTTAAACCCGATGCACCGAATTCTAGATAAACGTTTCGAACATGTATTTGTAACAACTGCCCTTTACAGGCTCACATCGAAGTATGAAATGTTTTACTCCTGGCACATTAATTATAAAAAGGACAAACAGAAAATGTTCATTTGGAGTTCACGGGTTATATACACATTCGATCTGCTGTATATGCAAATGTGGATTTACAACTTGAACATAACGTTTTAATAACACGTGGTTTGACGTCCAGCGATATTTGATATTTGCCTTTTAACAAAGATGGGTGCAAATTGATATTAATTGTTGTCTGCTAAATGGCAGCACCGCTTATTATGTCTATAATCATATATGTCAACTGTGGGATATACAATATCTGTCCTTTTTAAAACTATGTTGGCCCAAAGAACAAAAACAACAACGAATATTAAACATAATTTCATCACAACTTTACATTGTGATCCCATGTTTAGCAAATGAATGCGTTCATGTATTCATTAAAAGATATGCGTGTAATTCGGCAAATGCATCTGGCTTCTTTTTCTGAGATATATAAAATAGGTTTGACAATTACATTTAATTATGTTGTAAAAAAGTGATAAGCTGACATTCTTCGAAGTTATTGAAAAGTAATATAATATGTATGTTAAGTAAGCAACACGTTAAATATGAGTTTTCATATGTCTTTTAAAAGAAGTCAAAAGGCAAGAGATGTCTGCAAGTCGCATGAATGTGCATTTTTAAACGATGATGGTCTCAGATTATGCCACTGACATACATTATAAAACTAATAAGCTAACATTCTTCGACGTTAGTGAAAAATAAGCAACCCGTTAAATATGAGTTTTCTTATGTCTTTTTAAAAGAAGTCAAAAGGCAAGAGATGTCTTCATGTCGCATGAATGTGCATTTTAAAAGATGAGGGTCTCAAATTATGCCACACATACATTGTAATGCGCAATAATGGTAAATCAAAAGCATGTTAGATACCTGTTTTGACTTCTTGGTGAGTAGTAGAACATATCGTCATCAAAATCCATGTTGTATGAATGCGTCGTGCCATTGATGAGATAACGGGAGTAACCGTCGTAGTCCACGCATGCTATGCTCTCGGTTTCTGTAGCAGAGCAAAACACGAAACATCTTATTTCACTGTCATTGGAATTAAGTAATATAGAAAGACATCTGCGTTGCCTTTTTCTTGGCAGGATTTCATTTAATGTTTCCATGTATTAATTTTATATTAAGAAAACGTACTCGCAAGTAACTTTTGCTTAGCTGCACATACTTTATGTTTAACTTTGGTATAATTAAGCTAGTCTTCAAGTTACTTAAACAATATTTCCCAATAGTCTCGAATAATTTGTTAGTCGTGTACTACTACACAGGCTGTCTCGGAACCTTATTATAATTACGCTTGCTTATGTAGGTTTCCCTCTTAGATGACTTGAACTTCGAGCGCCAAACTGTCAGGGATTAATCTACCATGTCTAGAATAGAACATCCCCACTATATCTTTTCAAAATACACTGTATATGTCAAGACACATTTATGGGCTAAACAGGTTCGTTCCTTAACGGTGATACAATAATGTTTATGTATACCCCCATGCCAATAGCATAACAATACAAATATTATTTGACAATTCCATACTATGACGACTAAGGCCTACATATTGATGTGAACTCCGACCTTCGTCATTTTGAACAAACAAGGTGTATCTGCGAACGCATTATAGTGTTTATGTAACAAAGCTCTGTGTTTTCTAAAATTTTATAAATATTACTTTCACGACTGTCTTCTACCGAGGTATCCCGTCAGGTGACAGGTATTTTTGCAAGTCTTAATCATTTTAGCAGACGTTTTATTATACAATGATATGTTTGTTGTTAATAGTTGCCAACGCTATCTAGTTTACTGGAAACATGCTTGATCTTGGCCTGTTCAGTTAGGTTGTATAATTTACACAGGTGTATGAGCTCAGACAGTCATCTAGTCTATTTTTGCAACTCAGCGTTACTCATCTCATTGATAGCGACGTCATCGTTTAACATGTGAATATCTCTCATGTTTGGGTTTGGTATTTCAGTTCATCATGCTATGTTCTATGTAATGGGACTTATTTTTATTTAGTGATATTTTATATAGCACTTTGTTTGAAGCTCTCTCAAAATATACGTGTATAATATAAAATGTATACTGTTGATCCCTAATGTGATATGTGTTATGACCTCGCGTTTAGGAATCCATGCCACGAGAGAGAGAGAGAGATAGATAGAGATAGATAGATAGATAGATAGATAGAGAGAGAGAGAGAGAGAGAGAGAGAGAGAGAGAGAGAGAGAGAGAGAGAGAGAGAGAGAGAGAGACAGAGAGAATAGACAGACAGACTGGCTGACAGATAAACAGGCAGGTATACATAAGATGTACATACATGTAAGAGAGACAAATATAATTAATATTTAATTATATGTATATATATATATATATTATATATATATATATGTATGTATATGAATATTTAGTTATATATATATATATATCTGAATATTTAATTATATATATATATATATATTATATTCCTCATTCCTAAATGTAGCATACGCAGACCGTTCCATTAAGAGATATATGATATACAACCTCCGAAAACATTGCTCTCAACATCACAACAAACATATCTATTTGGTGCAAATAATTGTTTATATAATTATAATTCTGGTTATAATATATATATACTGCCAGTTCGAATGTGAAAATATAGTATTATCCACGCAACCAGGGTCACAACTGTAAGCAGGCTCGCTTTGGTCTGCTTAAAACAGCGGTCTTCCTAACGCGGTGCCTAATGCATTTTGGTCCTGGTATTCTGCTGATAGGAGTATTTACTTATATCGGGTTTTAATATATGCTTTTGAGCCAATTTTTTAATATTCTACTTTTGAGTTATAATATTGTGAGATAAAAGTATTTAGTGTTCAGTCCGTTATCAAGAGCTTAACAAAATATCGCAATACAGCGTTTACCAACCCTTTAAACATGCAATCTTCTTGTTGGAGTCAACGGTCAATCCAACTATCCAGGTGATATCGTCACGTATAGGAATTATTTCATGCCCAGTTCCATCCAGGTTGGCCATGTGTAGACGACTCGGATTGTCAGTGAAGAAGAATAGGAATCTGTAAAACAGTTGTATATTGAACCACCCAGTTCCATGCAGGATGGCCTTGTGTAAACGACTCGGTTGGACAGCGAAGAAGAATAGCAAACTGTACAACTGTTGTATACTCAAACACCCAGTTCCACCCAGGTTGGCCTTGTGTAGACGACTCGGTTGGACAGCGAAGAAGAATAGCAACCTGTAAAACTGTTGTATATTCAACCACCCAGTTCCATCCAGGTTGGCCTTGTGGAGACGACTCGGTTGGACAGCGAAGAAGAATAGCAACCTGTAAAACAGTTGGATACTCAACCACCCAGTTCCATCCAGGTTGGTCTTGTGTAGACGACTCGGGTGGACAGCGAAGAAGAATAGCAACCTGTAAAACTGTTGTATATTCAACCACCCAGTTCCATCCAGGTTGGCCTTGTGGAGACGACTCGGTTGGACAGCGAAGAAGAATAGCAACCTGTAAAACTGTTGTATATTCAACCACCCAGTTCCATCCAGGTTGGCCTTGTGGAGACGACTCGGTTGGACAGCGAAGAAGAATAGCAACCTGTAAAACAGTTGTACGCTGAACCACCCAGTTCTATCCAAGTTGGCCTTGTGTACACGACTCGGTTGGACAGCGAAGAAGAATAGCAACCTGTAAAACAGTTGTATACTCAACCACCCAGTTCCATCCAGGTTGGCCTTGAGTAGACGACTCGGTTGGACAGCGAAGAAGAATAGCAACCTATAAAACAGTTGTATACTCAACCACCCAGTTCCATCCAGGTTGGCCTTGTTTCTGCCGAGCGTAAATCGAATATATCGTGTTCACCAAAATCTACAGAAACGGTTGTGCACTAACACGATATCCTAAAAAGTATCTGCTATTTCATTAGGTGCATGCATAAAAATCGCTTTAAAACTGATCCTTAATTAAATACGATTTTAGAAGAAAGGGAAGGACATTTCGCGGTATACGGATACTACCAATTTCTACTGAGTCGTATTCAAAACCCTTTCTGTGCGGCATGATGCAAAACATTAAATATAATATTATTGTAGACACCACGTGGTTGTTCAATAACTTTTATATGGTAATTATTATGAAAACTTGCTTACAATTTGTTCCTATAAAATGACATATTTCGGATGTTTGCATCATTGTCATCGAGACGGCGCCACGAGTACCACAACTCCATCGCTTCGTTTTATTTTGAAGCAAATGACTTCTAAGTTTATAGAGATATTTTGCTCTGAATGAATGAAGAAAACGTTTGACTAATGATGCACATTATGTGATATCCAGCGAACTATCAAAAGGCAGCGGAAACGAGCAAGTAGTGGATGACTATATTGAACGGTTATAAGAGGCATTGGTGGTTTTAAAATAATCAACCGACAATGTAATGATCATATCATGGTAATGTACGTATCAACTCATGATAAAATAAATCAACCAGAAATGCATACCATAATTAAACATGTTATTAACAAGCAAGCAAGTGTAGAATAAACGGATAATTAAATGGAATAATAACTGCAATGAAAGTCCGATCAACAAATGATGATAGTAAGGAGATGAATAGTGTTGATAATTATGACGACGGTCTTTAAACATGAAGATGACGATGGTGATGTTGATGAAGAGAATGGTCATAAATCCGATTAGTAGTTACTTAAAACATCTGTTGATGTATCTTTTTGTATGATGGTCGAGAATGTCCATCGCTTTTTGTGTGAAAATTCGCAACGCTACGGGGCCATCACGCGAAGCGATGGGCGATGCGACGAGCGCAGTGCGATACGATGGACGTTGCGAAGGACGATGCGATGCGTAATGCGATTCACGAGGCGATGGTATAATGATGCTGTTATGAGCATGCGTATGCCGAAAACAAAACGTAGGCACCCATTTGTATTTGATTAAATTAATTCCTTTTTGTGTTCGGAACATGCAAACGACAGATACTTGAGCATGAGGCTGCATATGGAAATAGCATATATCAGATTCAGGCTGACAGTTAATCAATATTAAAATATGCATTTCTTATTTTTGAAACGAAACTACTATATTTAAACACCACGAAAGTGTTGTCAAGCTTTGAGTAAACAACTTAGAATTAGATACCTATGTTTGGTGTCCACTGCAATGCGATATGGCTTCCCGTCTACAGTGATCAGTGACGTCATTCCGCTACCATCAGAAGACATCACAGACACCTTGCGGTAGATATACTGTGTGAAATACAGTTTGTTTTCATCCGGGTTTACCGCAAGTCCGAGTATCTTTGGAACATCTACAATACAAAAATAACATAATTGATAGTTGTTTACCTCCATCAATATGCCTGCAGATTTAACAAGATTTAACAAGATTGCCACCCAGAGAATTAACTCTAGGTGGCAGGTGGGCAAGGAAGCCCTTTGGCTTATCGAGAGTCCGACCCTTTTATCTATGTGTATCCCGCCCGTCTGAGGTATGTGTCGATTTTAATTTTAAACATATTCACGCTACTAGCACCCACACAATCAGCAGGTAATCGGTTCCATTGATTTACAATCCTTTGTGTAAATGAAAACTTTCTTACATCCAATCTACTCTGCTCCTTTGCTAACGTAAGTTCATGTCCTCTAGTCCTTCTACCTTTCTTAACTGAGAAAAAATATTGTTATCAATATTTTCATAACCCTTCAATATTTTAAACACTTCTATCTGATCTCCTCTCAATCACCTGGACTCTAGTGTTGTTAAACCACATTTTTATGGCGTATTTCGTAACTAAGATCCCTCAGTTTTGGTATCATTTTAGTTGCTCTCCTCTGCACTCTTTCTAGAATATCTATGTCCTTCCTGCGATATGGCCTCCACGCTTGAATACAATATTCTAAATGAGGCCTAACTATTGTTTTGTACAGCGGTATCATTAGCTCTTTTTCCTTATACGTTATGTTTCGCCTAATTAATCCAAGGATTTGATTTCCCTTTGAAGCTGCAATTCCGCACTGCTCTGAAACCTTCATATCAGCACTAATAAGTCCTTTTCTTTTATAGTAGTACTTAGTACATTACCACCCATTGTATATTCTATCTCTTCGTTCCCATGTCCTGTGTGGAGGCATTTACATTTCCCAAAATTGAACAGCATTTGCCACTTTTCAGACCATTTGATCAACCTGTCAAGATCATCTTGTAAATGCTGTCTATCTCCATCACTTTTAATCCTTCTAAACACTTTTGTATCATCCGCAAATTTCAACACCTTGGTTGTTATTTTATCATCCAAATCGTTGATATATATTAAGAATAATATAGTTCCTAATACTGATCCCTGTAGTACCCCACTCAAAACCGATTTCCAGTTTGAAGCCTCCCCATCAACTACTACACGTTGTCTTCTGTCAATCAGCCATTGTTCTATCCAGTTTATTATACCATTTCCTATGCCATGGGCCTTTAGTTTAAGCAGTAATCTTTGATGTGGTACTTTGTCGAAAGCTTTTTGAAAATCTAAGTAGACGATATCTACTGGTGATCCCTTATCTACCCACTTAGTGATGTCTTCCAAAAAACATAACATATTTGTTAAGCATGACTTCGCTTTAAAAAAACATGTTGAGATGGGTTTATCAAGTTTTGTTTAAGAAGAAAATCCACCATGTGATCTATAATTAGTCTTTCTAATAATTTACAAATCACTGATGTTAAAGTCACTGGACTATAGTTCTCTGACTTGTTTCTCGAACCTTTTTTTGAATAACGGTATAATGTTTGCTTCTTTCCATTCTAAAGGAACCACTCCCTCTTCTAATGACAAGTTGAAAACTGTTGCAAGCGGTATGCTAATTTGTTCTACAATTTCCAATAGTAGTTTGGGTGGAATACAGTCCACTCCAGGTGATTTATTATCCTTCATAGCCCTAATTGTCTTAGATAACATTTCCGGGGTTACAATTAATTGTCCTAATTAGTCTGAATCTGCCCCCTTGAACTTAGCCTCTGGTACTGACAGTGAACTAATATCTTCCCTGGTAAACACTGAAATAAAATACTCATTCAGGTCTTCTGCCATTAAGAATCCCTCTTATATTATATTTCCAGCATTATCTTCCAGAGGACCGACATTATATTGAACTTTCTGTTTGCTTCGAATATACGCATAAAAACTCTTGCTGTCATGTTTTATATTACTAGCTAATTGTTGTTCATAGGTTCTCTTTGAATTTCTAATTTCAGCTGTAGCTTGATTAAGTGCTTCTTTATAACTTCTTCATTTCCAGTACATCTATATGACTTCCACATCATTTGTTTATACTTAAATTTGTATAATGGCTTCTTTCGATAAGTGTTTCTTTTTAGACCGTTTTCCTTGTTTTTTGAAGGGTACACATTTATCGACTATGCACTTAATTTCACTCTTTAGTATATTCCAGCATTCTGTTGCCGTCTAATTTTTCAGTGTTGTATTCCAATCTATCTTTGCTAAATATTTCCTCATGTCCGTATACCTTCCTTTGTGGAAATTTCTCCTCTACTGCTTTTTACTATTCCTTTCTGATTTTTCTTTGATGGTAAAATGTATCTGGTTGTGATCGCTACTCCGCAGTGGCTCACATATCTTGACATTGTCAACTAATTCATTCTGTGAGGACAAAACTAAGTCTAACACATTCTCACCCCTGGTTGGTTCTAGCACATGTTGAGAAAGGAAAGTATTTTGAACTAAAACTAAAACTTGTGGTAGTCATTCTCCATACTCTGTAGAGATTTCCATTGTATATGGCCGTGGTTAAAATCCCCCATAATAATACAGTCCCGTTTGCTTACTTCCCTTATAGTTTTTTTGTATTTTTTCATTCTCTTCTATGCTTATGTTTGGACTTCGATAAACTAACCCAACTGTTAACGTTGAGTTTCCTGTAAATATGTTACACCAAACAGCTTCTTCGCAATATGCTTCTCTTTCTAATTTTATTTCATAATCCTGGATATATTCTTTAATATATAAAATAACTCCACCTCATTTCTTCCTATTCTATATTTTCTTAACATTACATATCCTGTCAGTCCCAATTCAACATCTGATATATCGATGGTGGTCCAGGATTCGGTTATACCTATTATATGAGGGTCAATATCTTCTACCATAATGTTTAGTTCATTTGATTTGTTTACTATACTCCTTGCATTTAAACAAACACATTTATATCCAGCTTCAGAAGAGTATTCCAGTCTGTTATTTGCTGATTTATGTGTGCTGTCTTTATCTATGCCTCCATTTTCCGGCTTTTCTGTAAGTCCCCCCTGCGAATCTAGTTTAAATAGATGCAACCTGTCCCACTGTCAACAGATCGCAGCAGTTTCTCTGAGAAAACTGCTGCCCCCTTTCCATTAAGATGGTGGCCATCTCTCATGTACATATCTTCCCTCCCAACAAAGTATCCCCATAAATCTGTGAATCACACCCCCTCTTCTTCACACATCTGCTCAACTAGTGCATTGATCACCATCCTCTTGCAGTTAATGTTTATGTTTACGTTTACAATAGAACACAACAGGCGTGTGTTGTGATGGTCGAGTTGCCATTTTTGGAACCTCGAAATGATTGGTAGTGTAAGGATTTTTTGCTCAATCATGTAGGTTATGGGTCCCTCAACTCAAATCAGCGGCATGGCTTCGCGCCATCCTTGGGCAACTTGTGGGAGCCAGGCAAATCAAAATGGCTGCCATGAACCTAGGTGAAATTATAAAATGTGTTACACCTTTGCATTGGAGCATGCTAGGAACATGATTTTGGCATATGAGGAATGCAATGGAACCATTTCCAATGATGCCCGATTATGAACACATCACCGAAATTCAAAATAGTTGTAATTATAATTTTGTTTTGCAAAAGTCGACCATGACTTTTGATTGGATGATGCTAGAAACATTTTTTTAGTGTGTAGAGAATTCAAAATAGTCGTAATTATAAAAAAAATTGCAATAGTCGACCATGACTTTTTGTTTAGTGTGTAGATAATTTAGAATTATAACGCACATAGTATAAATCTTCTTAATTGCTGAATGTTGTACATGCTCCGAAAAAGCCTATTTATATGCAAATGACTATAGCTGGGGTGGGGGATTTGTTTACATTTGAGGCCACTAGTTTGGGGGAGGCAAGAGCCCTATACAGAGGGCGTTTGTTCAGAAGGTTACTATAAGTTCACTGGCACCCTGTCAAAATTTCTAGAGACCCGTAGACTTTGGAATTTACATAACTAATGGGTCAGCGTCTCACCCAAGGCTACGGTTTTAGCAGTATAAAAAAGGGGGATTGGTGGATAATCGGGGCTACTACTGGGGCACACTGCAGTAGGAACGTTTCTCGAGAAGCAGTGACACCGAGCGCCCTGCGAGAAGTACTAAAAGACTATCGCAATATACCTGTGACAATCAGTTATCCGCAGACTCGGCGAGTAACTCGGTTGCTGTATATAAGCTGCCGCCGTCTGACTTATCGTTCTGACACCTATAATTCGGTTGCTGTATATTAGCTGCCGCCGTCTGACTTATCGTTCTGACACCTATAATTCCGTTGCTGTATATAAGCCGCCGCCGTCTGGCTTATTGTCCTGACACCTATACTTCGGTTGCTGAAATTGCCGCCGCCGACTGAACCTATTGTTCGGACTATTAGGATATATAGATTACAATTCGGTTGCTGTAACAGCCGCCGCCGTCTGAACCTATCGTTCTGACCTTTATAACTGGGTAGTATTTAGCAGACATAGCCGTATACTGTGTATTATATATTGTATTGGTAGGGTTTTCCGCATATAATAAACTGTGAAAACGTATAACCTGACTTATCATTAGTAGGACTGAGTGAGTGAACGTGTGCCCGTGTGGTTCCCTGCCGACCGCTCGCCGCAAACGCTGCAAGTGCATAATGAGTTCATTGGAATTTGTTCCAATGATTTAGTAGTGATGTGACATAGCAATAAAGCTGTTGTTAAATTGGGACGTTTGTAAGATAACATTTATTTAGAGTTCTTCATTTGCAATGATCAGTCATCATGATTGAGCTACGATTACGCTAATAGCTATACATATATGTACACGTATATGGCTACTTCTAACAAGAAACATACGAAAGCTTTACAAAATGGTATGCAGTAATCACGAATTAATCTGTATCATACATGTACAACATTTCAAAGTACAAAATTCATTCATTAAGAAGTATTCAATCATCAATTTGTTGAAACACAACGAAAGACAATTTGAGAGCATTTTTTGTATTGACATATTTCATTTGGACTTTGACAATGTGTATATCGTTAATTAATTCAAAACCAATGGTATATGAAAGGGACGCCATTCACATTACATTCTCACAAAAAAGTTGAGTCCCGACATTCTCTCTCATCTTCCTCTTCTATTTTTGGCAGGACAATCCTGCAGAATGACAGCTACATGCATAACTGCTGCAATATTTTCCTACAGCTTTACACTGACAGTTGATGACGTCCATGGGGGCAGTGGGCTGCTGGTCATCTTGCGATGCATGGAGTTGGCACACCCCCTGCACCATTTACAAACTCCCTTCTATAATCAGCGATATTAAACACGGGCGGAGTCTGCTGATCTGCTGCCTTCCAGAGCGTGACTTGGTAATGTGCTCGCAGGATGTTGTAGGCCAGATTAGCGTCTGTCGGAGGAAGAGTCTTGATACATACAACTTTCCTCCTGGTCCTTTTGGAGAAGAGCGCATACCTGGCAGAAGCCATGCATGTGCCTTCAGCAACACCAGAGAGTGAGCAGATGATTTTCCGTCCAGTCTCCATCAACTGTTCAAGAGTAGCACCCTCTTCACCGAAGTCGGTGTAGAGACCAGAATGGTCAGCAGACTTTAATACCATTAGCGCCATCGCATTGCCATGACCAAATGGAGAGGACACTGTATCGCAGCCTGACAGTGCATGCATACCAAGCAGTTGGAGGGATTTCGAACCAAGGAAGAAAACACTTTCATTGATGTTGAGGATAGCCACACTCCATCGATCTGTCATCGGGCTGTCAGCTGCGTACTCCATATCCAGAAGATAAGCAAAACAAAGACGTCAGTGTCATCGCTGATCACTCGTACAGTTTTCTTACCATTCTTCACAGCCTACAGAAGATAACTAATGATAGTAATATCTGCTTCATCATTGTTGTACACGCCCTCTTCTCTTTCAACCATCGTCTCATTGTTGCCCAAATTGAATGTGGGGAGACCCCTGATGAGAGCCTTCTTATTTACCTTGCTCTTCATGATGGCATCGCAGCATGGGAGCTTGTTGGATTGTCGTGTCATTTATACTTCTTGAAAATTACTTTCAAAATTATTTAGTGGCAATGCCAAGTCAAACAGTTACTTACAATAGTTATTATTTTAATTAAGGTAGTGCAAGTGTGTGTACGTACTTTGTTCTTGCTCATATGCTAAAACATAGGTATATAGACACCAAAATCGTGTCTCGGGCATATTTTCGGTAAAAATGGCGGCCATTTTGATTTTTTGTTATATGAACATAGTCGGACATCATTGGAAATGGTTTCATTGAATACCTCATATGCCAGAACATGTGTATAAACACCAAAATCATGTTCATTGCATGCTCCAGTGCAAAGATATAACACATTTTCTCATTTGACCTTCGTTCACGGCAGCCATCTTGGATATGCCTGGCTCCCACAAGTTACCCAAGGATTGCGCGTTGGCATGCCGCTGATTTGAGTTGGGGGACCCATAACCTACATGATTCAAAAAAAAAAACTTACACTACCAATTATTTCCTGGTACCATACTGAACATAATTGGGCGGCAACTCGACTATAACGCGAACAGCTGGCATTAAATACAAACACATCAATTTGAATATGAATTATATCATTTTTGGGAAAGAAACATACGAAGTCATGTCATAACGTCGTGAATATCATATTGAACTTAACACTAGAAACCGTAAGAGGATGCCAACGAAAGCAATAGTTGACCTGATGTGTGACGAGGAGAGAGTGAGATTCGTAGATGCTTGGGGGTCACACAATTTTGAGAGCAGTCAACCTCACCAATACGTGATCATATTATGAGCAGGACATACACACATTCTACATATCATAGTTCGGTCAAAACAAGGTCGTTTCAGTCGTGGGTTGGTGGTACCACCACAAATACGAACAATTATGAATACTGTCCAAGATATGCGTCTATTACTTAGCTAATTGGATATCTTCGGTACAATATAAATTGCTTCCGATTGTGTTTACAATCAGGATACCACTAACAATTCACACATTGCAGGTGTGTTGTTATGATTACATACATGATTACGGTCTATATTGATTTAATTATAATTATATATCAGCTATCAACAATTACATGGGCTGTCAGCAATGACATCCTGGGTATGATCATTCCTCTGTTAGGTACATCCACCTAGTGCATAAGTGTTCACGATTTCACGGGCTTGGAATATATTCATAGTCCCAGTATTGGTTGCATTACATCCGACATCTTGGCGGTCATTAATTAAATTCACACAGGAGCTTCATTCAGGACGGATGACAGTCGTGCATCAGCAAGAGTTGTCATCGAATAACGTAAATTCATCACTGGCAAATATTAGTTAGTGACAATGGCATTCCTCCTTAGCATGCTCAGCCGGTGTTGAGTATCAGGCTTGTGGGCATACCTAGATATATCGCATATTGCTCATGTATTGTGGTACGTAGTTAGCTCGGCGTATATTCATCACTGTTTTGTGAGTCAAATATTGTGAGATATGCTATGCTTATCCGGTGGTGAGTGTCAAGTTTTATAGCTAGCACATTCCATACGTTAGTCATATATAGATGTCTGCTCGTTAGTTCTAAGCACGTTCATCATTGTGTTATAAGTCAATATATTTTTGTTCAGTATTAATAATGTGTATATTAGTCTAGCGTTGCATATTTCATGACGTACGACTACCATTGATGATGGGAATATTAGTTACATAGATCTAGCAAGAAGTAGTTGGCTACCATCAGTGGGTCTGAGACATGGGCTATTGTGGCCATGGTTGGGGGGACAGTATTCACAAGGAACTGTGCCTGTGGCGTTTGGCCCCTCACCTTTGATGCATGTGAACAGCACTGTTTTTAATGCTGGCTTTAATTGATATGCTATTATTATAATGCATAGATCCAGTTATATGATTTCTGGTTACCTGTCAGTAAATAAGTATGTCACGGGGCCGAACCGCAGCCACGCAACCGTCCAAGAATAACTGAGTAACATGACGAGGTTAACGTTCGAGAAAGCTGTGGAAATTGCTGTGAACATGACAATGGTGAAAGAACATGGCAAACAAACTGAGTATGATACACTTTAGTGCCCGGAGTTTAAAAGCTAACTTACCCAAGATTAAAGATACTATCCAAAGCATGGAGTATACATTTCGTATAATTGCTATATCAGAAACGTGGCTTAAAGAAGACAGTTGGGACGGAAGTGAAGTAAACTGTAACGATGTTGTATTTTCGGGTTACAAAGTGTGCTGTAATTCCAGAAAAAGCAAACAAGGTGGTGGCGTTGCTATATATATATGTGTGAATCTGTACTTAACAATTGTCTGTCTTCTGATATTTATTTAAGGAACATATCGTATGCTGTTGATGACTGTTTTGAAAGCATCTTTATTGAGATACAAATTACTAAACACGAAAAAATCAATGTCGGTTGTATGTATAGAGCACCGAATACCGGAATCAGCAAATTTAATTACAATCTCTCATTCATACTGGGAAATCTCACCAGCAAAATTGTTTATATATATGTGGTGACGATTACGATACAGACATATTGCACTGCGAAGAGCGAGCTGTAACAAAATACTTCATTGATCAAATGTTCAGCTCAGGATTATATCCCTTGATCACGAGGCCCACACGAATAACAAGCTCGACTGCTAGTATAATAGATAACATATTCTGTTCTGAACTGTGTAGACACAAATGTGCGGAATTGTTTTAAGCGATGCTACAGATCATATGCCAATTTTCGTTCTGTGTGACAACAACACTTATGCGGTAATTAACGATGATCCAACGTATAAATTTAACAGAACGTTAGATGAGGACTCATTAAACAAATTTCAGCACGATTTAAATTATGCAAACTGGGACACTCTATCGAACGAGTCAAACCCTGATTTAGCGTTTTCGCGCTTTATGCAAATACTAAGTAACACTTATAACGATGCCTGTCCTGTCAACATGACTACGTATTCAGGAAAGACAAAAAAAGAATGATAAACCTTGGTTATCAACATGGCTAAAAATGCTTGCATAAAGGATAATAACATGTACTTAGCTTTTCTAAAAAATACTACAGAATTAACAGAAAGCCGACACCAACACATGCGTCCTTTTTCTGTCTACCCCCTTTGTTCTTGTTATTCATTTAACCCAGTTGTTCTCACAAACGTGCAGCTTCTGTTGTTGTTCTGTCAGCGCCACTTTCTTCAGACAATATAGGCATGCCGGTGTAACTCATATTTTCAGGACTTTCCTTTTCAGCTTTTTCGAGATTTCTCTGCCCATCATGACTCCCTCTACCTTTCTCCAAGCATTCGTTCGTAGCTGTATTCGACGTCTGAACATCTGAACGTCCACCTGCTGTAACCATTTGTGCAAGGTACACAAAGCCGTTCACTCATTTAATTTCTTTCCATCCAACCAGGTTATGTCTGGCTAATGAGTAGAGTCAGAAACGACGGCATCATACCACGTAACTACATGTGATAGACACAGGTTGTTTGGCAAAATCTACTGGTATGTCAGAATATCGTTTGAGCTTGTGATTTCGCGGATCACGTTATGATTGTCGGGTGTACTGCTGGAGCGAATCCAATTCATCCTCCAGAGTTACCACCCTTTTCTAAAGATGTTCAATTTTGTTGCATTTGTCAGACAATTGTCCGGTGAGAGTGACAATTTGTTTATTAAGTGTTTTTATCTTCAGGACTAAATCATGTGGAAACAGAACCTCTTTCAGTTGTTTGGCAATTCTCTCATCTTGCAATAAGGGTAGCATTTGCGAAATCAAATTGCTGTCAGAGTCAGCTGAGCCACCACTGGCGGCTGGCTCAAAGTCCGATTTGCTGTCTTTTCTTTTGGGCATGGCGGCGATTGTACGAGTACGTGTGTGAAGCGACAATATAAGGTCATCACTTTCATCGAGGTGCTGTTAATTCTTCTGCTAGTTTTGCAGTGTCTATAGCATAATTTGCATTCGTCACCTTCGATGTGTGGCCGGCAGGACCTTTCTAGCATTTAGCTAACGATGCCATTTTTTAAGAGGACTGGTTGACTTCAAACTAGTTTCCGGTGCCGATGTAAGTATCATAGCAGAGGCAACGCTGAACCAATTGAAACCCAAGCCAACGCTGAAGCCTGTTTACACCAAATTGACGAGTCCGGATAGCCAGCCAGCGTGCGTAGGACACTTTGTGGATCGATCAATCATCGACGGTCAGACTTTGAACTACAAAGTAATTTTTGCCAAGACTACAGACAACCTGCTCAGTGGTAGATTCGCCGTGAAGATAAGCTTCATGAAACGAGTGTTTGTTGATAAAACTCAAGACGTCTACAGGGGCATATAGTACAGCGGCTAAGGGACATGATTGTGCACTTTTTGACAAAAGCATGAAAATTGGCACACGTGTAGATTATGATATGTAGAATAATTTCAAGCTAGGTATACATCGCTATCGACATGGTATCTAGCCGCCATCTTGATATTTAAAATAGCTGTCACGGAAATCCAGTATCCGGATATATCAGCTTCTAAGCAACATACAATCATGTTCCTGGTGTCTATCCCAACATTTCCATGGTAAAGGAATCCATTTCTGTCTTATTCGGTATCCATGGATGACGGCCATATTGAAATTCAAGATGGCCGCCACGGAAATCCATTATCCAGATAGCTCGACTTTAACGCAACATACAAACATGTTCTTTGTGTCTAAACCAACATTTTCAGGGTCAATGAATTCATTTCTGCATATGCTATATCATCAGGTGACGGCCATACTGAAATTCAAGATGGCTGCCCTGAGTATGCGTTTTATAAACATAATTTTAATGCCTCTTGAGGTTAATGAATCCATATGAGTGTCATATATGAATACGTATATATTCATGAATATGTCAATTTTTGTTGACAGTTATTTCTGAGCTATATTCTGAACAATAAGATACATAGCAGTGCATATACTGATGAAGACAACTATGAAACTGACTAAGAATGGACAACACAAATGCTCACATTTCAAATTCATGTGGTCGATTCCCACAGGTTCCAGTACTATAACTCATTTAATATACGAGTTGGAAGGCTGGAATGATGCTGTACGCATGCGTCTTCGTTGGGGCTTTCTGAGGAACCCTACTTTTGTATATGTACCATGGAATTTCTGAGTACTGTCCCCCAAAAATGGGTTATGTTTGCTCTATTTTTGTGAAATATATGCCTTCAGTACTTTAAAACGCATCGTATTATTCGAACAACATATGCAAGGTACACAGTTAATGTTTGGCTATGAAGGTTGAGGTATCATGCATTATTGATCAACATATTAAAACTTCAGGTCAAAACCCTGATTTCTCCTGATTATTTTCATGTTGGGGAACTTATATGAAACCGTCCGTCTGCAGGCATTCACATAGGAAAATGCAGTACAACAGTTCATTACATAACACAGATTTCACACTCAACTTGATGCCACATCTGGATACATAGGTCCTGTGCTGTTTTCAACCAAAAGTGTTGGATAATAAATTGTGTTGAGCGACGAAACCGATGTGGGGAAGTTTTTCATGAAACCATATGTCGCAAGTTTGAATACGCATTGTAAGTAGACATTTGTAGATTAGTAATAAATATTAGTTGGTCATAAATAACACGTAACATGGTAACTATATGACAAAATTGTAATTTGTAGATACATTTCCCTTCGATTTATTTTGCTTTTACTGGTCTTTGCAACCGTACGTCTCCTGAAACCGTACGTCGGCTCTAACTGTCAGTTAGTCCATCGGCCCAGTCACCCCATTTATCGTTATTCTCGGGAATCAGATGACGCCAAGCGAAAACAGAAGTTCGGTACCGAACATGGCAAGCCCAATATGTTGAACACGAGGGCAGAGTCTTCAAGAAGGTGAAACTGACCCAGGTTGTACAAAGTACAACAGACTTCACAGACCAACTCATATCCGACATGGCCGAGTTCCGTGAGCACTGTCACCGGGTGACCATCCAATATCACCAGATCCGTATCTTGAAGCAGTCCATGGCGGAAAAGGCGGAGGCAACGGCCCAGATGGAATATGCTGAAAATTGGATGTGCAGATACCATGACGAAATAACGGCAGTGTACTATGTCAAATCCCAGGTGGCCATTCACCCAGTGGTGGTACACTTCAAACAGGACGACAAGCTTTGTACCAAGAGCTACTTGTAAATTACAAGTGTCACTGCTCACACTGTTGAAGGAAGTCAATGAAATCCTTCCGGAACTGTCGACTCTGCACTTCATCACAGACTCACCAACTTCGCCGTACCGGAACTGCACAATATGTGCCCTAGTAGCAACATTTCCATCACTGTTCGGTGTTAGAGCTTCGTGCACCTAGCTGGAGGCTGGCCACAGGAAAGGCCCCTGTGACGGAATGGGTGGTGGCATGAAAAGGAAGACTGACAACCTGGTGAAGGCTGGAAGAATAATCTCCACGAGCTAAGAGTTCTGCCACGCAAATTCGTGCTAGTGACACGACCACGACCCTCCTGGAGATAACCCTCGAAGTCATCCAGGACTGCAAGGATGAGATCGAAATATGGAATGTTCCAGAAGTCCGTGGCATACTATCTGTCCATGCTGGTGTGGTCCTGTCATGAAAATCTGCAATACTTCTTGCTTCAAGGATTCCTGCTACACGAAGGGCGGAGTGTTCCATCCAACATGTTCTGGTTGGGAGAGCACGCAACTGGCGCTGGAGAGATGGAGGAGGAGATGGATGACATATAGGTGGTGGTGGAAAGGGTTGAGAAACAGGTGATGAGGGAGAGGGACGACAGAGAGGTGGTTCAAGAGAAGGATGAGAGAGCGGTGGTGCTTTTGGAACATTCTGTTCAAGTTTTATTAATTTTTCTTAAAATTACCTTTCGACAAATTACAAAAGTGGTCGGTTAGACTTTAAATAAATAACGTTATGAAAATATTGTATTCATGTTCTATTTTTCAGTTTATTAATACAATGATAAGAATGATTGAGAAACACATATACGGAACACTCACAGGAATGGTTTTACATTTACACTCGGGTATGTACGTAGACAAAGTTTACGTAAAAAGTGGTCAAATAATAAATAAATACTCTATTCTACTGAAACCGTACATAGGCATGAAACCGTACGTCTCCGACAGTTTCTTAGACCACACCTCAATATTTTGACAAAGTATATGAAGTAATTTCAGCGCTTGGTATCTGTAACCTTTGTACAACCAAGTTAAATACTTACATCATGACCTGTTGACAGTTAATACACAATACACATTATAAGAGGAGGTACATGAAATCGTACGTCTCCGGCGTTTTCTTAATTAGAATAATAAGAAAAGGACGGAATCACCTTCATATCACTAACATAATCAATTTATACTGTCTGATATATACCGAAACGTTCTTAAAACAAGTTAGAGTTGTCCAATTGTCTCGCCAGTAATTTATTCCATTGTACTAAAAAGTATATTATATGAAACCGTACACCTGCATATTTTAAACTGTGTACAAATTGATAGTTATAAATTGAGCGATATGGAAAGCAAACTCAACATCGTGTTGACAACACGTCATGAGGTTTACTAGCAAATTACGCATGGATTTTGTTGTGCAGAAACCTCAACATGTGTTCTCACCGGTAACACTAGGCCGATGTCAAGATTAAGTCAATCACCCACAAAGAGTGATGGTTGTGCTGTAAGTTTAATAGAAGTCCATAATCCTGGGAGAGATGGATGGTGACAGGGCCATATATATCACAGGTATCTAGATGGATTTGGAAGATAGTGTTTAAACTGCCAATTAAAAAACTCAACAAAGCAAACATGTACTACAGCCTGGCATACAAAACAACTTTGCTAAATAAATATCATCTTTAGTGTCAACATTTAAACTTTTGTGTAATACAACAATCGCTGAAATTCGCGCACATATGCAGACCCCGAGTACAAACTTAGTCATGGACAAAACTATGTAAGGCAGACGGAATACACTGTTAAGGGAGAATGGAAATAGAGTAGAGCAGATATGCGGACGAAACGACAGAAAAACGCAAATTATAACAAGGATCACAATCAGACTGACTGGCGTAACAAACATAGTACTTCTCATCATTGCAGATTGCTACATACTTCGACACAAATGTATGAGCAGTGCATGTAGTGCAATGTGGATGATGCCTAGCAATAATGTATCATATACATTACATCCCAGTTGGCAACTGTCGGAAGAGTATATATTGTATGTAGTAGGTATTTTGCTGACATCCTCAACAAACCAATAAGAGAACGCAGAATATATAGCCCAACCACTCAGAAGTTGTTTCATTATTTGCTACAATGTACAAGGTTGTAAGTTTCCGGTGGATAGGTAAGCTTCAGCAAACAAGATCAGACAGTTGTGTCCATAAAGCCACCAACGACCTGCAGTACCTTCAGCCATGAACACTATAGGAGGCGGACTTCGGCAGCATATTACTCTATGTAGCACAATGTGTTCACCAAGGGTTTCCTAAAGTGGACATCCGGTAGTGTTTACATATGTGGTTATTCTGGCCGTAAGGAAATCCTTGCTGTTGAAATAAATGGACGTTTTGCAATTGAAACCCACTTTCGTCCCATTGCAACCCATGTCATTGTCAACGACCTGTGATATCGGAAACATTAATGCTATGCTATGTCCTAAGTTGATGTGTGACATAGTCTCCAGTTTCCTTGGTCGATGGAAGAAGTTGACATGGTTAGCATGAATTCCATTCCCCGCCGTTACAGATGTCTTTCTCGCCTTGTCATCACAGTCATAAGAAGTCGACTCATGTAAACTAAATGAGATACTGAGGTTAATCGCCGAATTTACATTAAGACTTTTGCGTTTAGCAGGATGAAACAAGGAAACAGTTGTTTGCCCAGGGTTTTGATACGACTTGGAATACCCCACCAACAAAACATGCATTGTACCAACGTTTGAGGAGGGCTGTTTGTCAAATTGGTTATGTCATGTAACAAGCTTTCGTGCTGAATCTCCATCTGCCTGTTCTTGGACACAGTGGTTGGAATCCTCAGTATGGAAACGATGGTGGACTTAAGCTCCCAGACGCACCAATGCGATGCCATGACCTAGTGCACTGTGGTTGCAAATCTAAGTATAGTCCAATTTATATATTATTTTTCATGTTGTTAGGTATATTATGAATATTCTGTGTGACTATCATTTGATGGTTGTAGTATATCTATATTTAATATTAATAGACTACAACCATCAAATTATGTAAATAATGGTGTAAATAAATTATATTTTCACCTGTATTACCGGATTAAACACAAAGAATCTGTTTTGTGTTGCACGTAAGCTGAATTAAACCAACGTATATGATTAAATGGATATCGGCCATCTTGAATTTCGACATGTCTGTCATCTGGGGATACAACATGTGGAAGAAATGGATTAATTAACCCTGAATATGTTGGAATAGAAACCAATATCATGTGTCTACGTTGTGTAGAAGCCGATATATTCGGACAGATTGGCAGCCATTTTGTTTTTCTATATATCCGTCATATGAGAATAATTCAAGTGGTACGACTGGATTCCTTGACCTTGAAATATATGAACCACCTATGGATTCGTCATATGCAGTCCTCAATATCAAGAGACACTAAAATTATGCTCGTAAAACGTCTATGCATGGCAGTCATCTTGAATTTCAATATGGCCGTCATCTGACGATATAGCATATTGCAGAAATAGATTCCTTGAATCTGAATATGTTGGTCTAGACTCAAAGAACATGTTTTTTATGTTGCTTAGAAACTGAGATATCTGGATAATGGATTTCCATGGCGGCCATCTTGAATTTCAATATAGCCGACATCCTTGGATACTGCAGATGACAGAAATGGAATCGGTAACCCTGGACATGTTGGTGTGGACACCAAGGTCATATTTCTATATTGTTTAGAAGCTGATATACTTGCCTATTGGATTTCCGTGGCAGCCATTTTAAAAATCAAGATGGCGGCATGTCGATAGCGATGGGTACCTAGCTTTATATGATTCTACATATCATAAACTACATACGTGTCAATTGTCATGCTTTTTGTCAAAAAGTGCACAATTCGTCAAATTTATGGCTCTTAGCCGCTGTACTAATAGGTACTTTACCGTGTGAGCCGGTGTAGATCTTGCTACGGGACAGCGCAACACCGTACAGTGGATGCACCGCGCGACGAGTGCCAATTCCATTGTTACCTCAAGTTGAGGCTGAGCTGCAACGCTTAGGACAACAGAATTATAGTAAGAATCACAGAACCGACTGATTGGTGTGCGCCAATGGTTCCTGTAGTGAGACGGAAAAAGGCAAAGTGCGCATTTGTGTCGATGCCATACGTTTGAACTAGTCCGTGATGCGAGAGAAACGCACTTTACCAGTACTATACGATGTCCTACATAAACTGACAAACTCAACAGTTTTATAAAAACTAGAGGCCTCAAGCAGATTTTGGCAGATCCTGTTAGACCAAGAAAGCTCAAAATTGACCACCTTTATAACATCTTTCGGCTGATACTGTTTCCGGAGACTCCCATTCGGAATCATAAGCGCACCGGAATTCTTCAAAGACACGACGGATTAACTAATCGAGGATCTACCAGGGGTGGAAGTCAATGTACTTTTTGTACATGGAGAAAAGAGAGCCAAGGACTATGAACAATATAAACATTTTCTACGAGTAATCCGGGCATCTGGACTGAAGCTGAACAAAGACAAGTCTCTGCTGAGATAGTCTTCCACCCAAACGTACACACACTGGTATATGCAGACGGAAGCAGCTACGGTTTAGGGTCAGTTATCCTACAACTACATGGAGACAAGCTACAACTAGTTGCATACAGCTCGAGATCGTTGACGGGTACAGCAAGCGATATACACATATTGGAAAAGAGCTGCTCGCTTCCACACAGGCCTGTGAGAAATTATCAAGGTATCGTGTAAGTTTAAAATAATTATCTCTACAAACAGATCAAAAGCCACTGATCACAATCATCAACTCCCAGGATCTAGACAAGGCACCAATCTGATGCCAACATCTTTTGATGAGATTGGTGCATTTCAATATCACGGCCAAGTATGTTCGAGGGAAAGACTTAATTGTTGCTGACGCACTATCCCGACCTCCACTGGAGAGCACAGAAATACCGGACACAAAGTCTGATATGCAAGTTCATGTTGATGAAGTGCTGGATAATAAACCCATAAGCAGAGCAGTTACAAACAGCTATCAAGTTCATCAAGCGTGGTTGGCCAGAACATGCGAGGAATGTACCTGTCCAGATACACAACCTGTATGATGCACTTCTACAATTGTCTGTTCTTGACAACATGATGGTGTTTGGTTGTAGAATCGTCAGACCAATGACGCCACGACCGGATATCCTCAACAGAATCCACGACGGACATTTGAGCATTAACAAATGCAAAGAGCTAGCACAGACAACTGTGTGATGGCCACGGATTAGTAAAACATCGAACGCGAGGTGACAGAATGTAAATTCTGCATAGAGAACAAGCACATGCAACACAAGGAACCGTTGTTAACAATTCCACTGCCCGCCACACCGGGGAAACGCAAAGGCGCAGACCTCTGTAAACAAGCGGGACAGAAGTACCTAGTTGTGGTTGATACATTGGGAGCGCACACCTCACGAACATGACAAGTGCACAACAAATTGGGAAACTGTAGAATGTGTACGCCCACTGGGGTATTCCGGACGAGATTGTCACAGACAATGCTACTCAGTTCTCTTCCTACGAATTCCGAGTTTTCGTAGAGACTTATGGATTGATGCACACGACGTTCAGTCCGATCATTCCTCAAAGCATTGGCGAGGTCAAAGGAGCCGAACAAATGGCCAAGGAGATTCTACAACCGTCCCTAGCATTCATGGCGCATTTTGCAATACAGGTGTGTCCTACATACACACGACCCCATGCCAGTTGATAGTGGGACGGCATATCCAAACACGGATTCCATTAATTGAGAAAAAATCTCCTTCCGCTGTGATCAAGTAAGATGAAAGAGCAACAGAATGACAAGCGTGCAAAAGCAAACTATCGTGCCAACTATTTAGTCACGTTCTGTTCTTAGTCATAGTATAATTGTTTATCAAAACTTTATTGTTGCTGGGGGCCGAAAGGAGTCTATACCTGCATTGCAGGGTAGGCGATGAATGACTCACCTGAACGTATGGTTGTCGCTCTTGACCCATTAATCTGGGCCCGTTTGATGGTTCCTGATTGGCCGTCCGACCAATACATGTAGTCATGCGTTTCGTCCACCACAACCGCTCGTATAAACCCTTTAAGAACGCAAAGCACCACAGTAGTAGGTAGGTACAACGTACGGCGTGTGCCAGTGGATGATAAGTGGCATTTACGTGACATCCGGTCATGTGACATCCGGCAAACATAAAAATACAAATTAAGATCAATGGCATCAGCACCTCATGCAGACAATTGGTGTAATATATAGTGCAGCGATGCCACATGGCGAATATCATTACAGGTATTTCGTTTACAGCGTCTTTTCTTTGTTATTTTTGTACTACTTTGAGTAGTATTGCCATACGTCGGATATATCAATTGAATTTAAAGTGCTAATGACTGAAGCATGTTTAACATACACACGTACACTCACACGCACAAGCACATACGCACACAGTCCTTGTATTTGATATCAATTCCCTCTACATAGATACAAAATGCATCGGAGGGAGCTAGATTAGCGGCTTTGCCGGCCTCATTAATATTCATGAACCACCGCGCGTGCAGTGCAGCACTTCCGCTTGTAAACAACGCCACGTCCACGCCACACGATGTCGGAAGCAATGTTGGGTTCGATCAGTTCTTTTATTGATGTGCAAAATAAAATTCTTTAGAACGAAAAAGAAACTACTTGACACTACGTTGTTGGTGACTGCGATAGAATGTTCGGTAGCGTTAGTGAGTTTGTTTTGTTTTAATAATAGTATCGTTGGTAGAGTATAAATTTCAGTCGATAAGTCGACAGGTGCTGCCTACGGCTACGGCTACGCTATGCTGCCGCTGTCCGTGGGCTACAATGTTGAGGCTTAGAAAACTTAAAACAAGTCATTTGTAGCTGCAATTATTGATTAAAATATACGGCCAAGTTTGTATAGCCTATAAATTAATTGTATATGAGTCATCTAAATTGTAAGTACTTGTTACAATCATGGCAATAGCCAGTCATTCACGTCGCTTGTTCAAGTCTCGTTTTGGCGCCATTTGAAATGTTTGTTAAATATCACATAAAATTGTTAATCTATGTTGTTTCAAATTTTTATCATTTGACTATTGCCACTAGGAACTGATATGTGACAATTGTTTCAAAATCGGGCAAGTATTTTTTTTATAGATATAAATTGTTTAATATGGACACTTGCCGTCACTGACCTCGCGAGTTCAAATTCATTTTTGGCGCCATTAATGTAGGTTTTCAAAATTACCATTATGATTTTGTCAAGTAATCTGTTCAATATTGTTATAATAATGTTTTATTGTGTAGTGACTATATGGTGATTTATTAATGGAAACCATCATGTTTGGAAATAAATAATTTACATGTCTGTAATGTCTACCAGGAAAGATACCGACATGTCACATCTGAGGGTAGATAACAAATGGACCAATCCTGAAACAACTATTGATCATGTTTATGTTGACGCGTCCCATGCGTAACAGGGCTGTCTCACGCATATTGCTACACATATTGTCACTTTTCCATCTCCTGAGTGAAATAAATCACCCAAGTTCTAAAAGCTGTCATACAATTTATGTGTATGTGTTACCAAATCCTGTCTATGTCAAATTGTTGACAGTTTTAGCTGATTTTTAATTATGTAGTGATCGCTCACTGGTATATTCTTTAGTTGTAGAAGCGGAATCACTTAGACTTAATTAATGGTTAGTATGAAACAAATCTAAGTTTTTTGTTGTGTGAAGTTTGTCTTTAAAGTAATGTGTATTTCTTGCAAAACTATTAATTTCAGTTGGTTGATTTTCTTTAATTGTATCTTCATTGATATGTTTATAACGTCCAAAGTATTTCAATTGTTATGTACACCTTTAATATACCAGTGTGCTAGTTGCTAATCCAATATTCTAAAACATAGCAGAATTATGTCTGAGAGGGTGTGTATCATGCATATTTACTTCGCAGGTACAATAATCCTCTAAGGTGGTGACTGTGAATGTAATGATTTAATTACACATAATTTATTTTGTAACTTTCTGTTTCAGACTTGAACATTGAGATGTCACCCAAACCCAACGGCTCACTCTACGTGTATATGTTCACAACAATTGTTAACTGTGCAAATTGAGATAACATATTTCAACAAGAATTATCCAGTGGTTTAGTGAATGTCCATAGATGGTTGTGATCACAACATTAGTGTGTGTATGTTTCAGACTCACACACACACACACACACACACACACACACACACACACACACACACACACACACACACACACACACACACACTCACACACACACACACACACACACACACACACACACACACACACACACACACACACACACACACACCACACCACACCACACCACACCACACCACACCACACACACCACACCACACACACACACCTCACACACACACACCACACACACACACACACACACACACACACACACACACACACACACACACACACACACACACACACACACACACACACACACACACACACACACACACACACGCAAGCACGCACGCAGAGCTGTAATATGTTCATTTATGTTGTACTTGAGTAAAAGTAAAAGTAACCCTGGAAAAAGCTACTCAAGTAAAAGTAAAAGTTCTTTGTGAAAAATGTACTTGAAGTACAAGTAAAAAGTAAACAAATGTACTTGAAGTAAATACAAAAGTACTTTTCTAAAAAAAACTGTTGACATGGTCACCCACTGTAAACAAACAAGTAAATTCAATAGTGTGCACAACATACCCTTTATTGAACAGGACAGGATCCTCAGCAGGATACAGTGACAGGCCGGCTCCTCAAACTTGAGCTTGAGCATCAGCTTGTTCTCAAATTCTACATCGCCTACTGACTTAATCTCAAACATACTGGATAAAGAAGGCCATGTATGCTGCAAATTATCGTTCTCGGCTGATCCTTCCATGATAAATCTTCGAACACGAATGACATCATGTAATCTTGGCAATGTTCACGCCACCTGATGATTATGCCTGGTAATGGCAATGATAGGCCAATCAGAAAAGACTACCAGTTGTTGCTCCGGCTGATATATATTGATAGATATGTGCTGGCGGAAACCAGTTCCGGGCTTCAGGCATTATGATTCGTTACTAATATTTTTGGAGCTCCAAATATGTAATGCATAAATTATGGATACTTCCTTATATTTATGAAAATTACACACATTTGTACTTCATTATAAGTAAAAATACTCCTAAGAATGTACTTCGTTAGTCACGAGAAGTAAACTTTTCTACTCAAGTACAGAAAGAATACCTGTACTTCGTTACTTCTCAGCTCTGCACGCACGTACACAGACAATCATATAGATTTGAACGCCACTTAGCTTTAGTTTCCACTCAGTGAATGTACACGAGAAATTAACGTTAGGCAGTCCTTTCACTGGCTTGCACTTGGATTTATTTTCTTCAACATACATCAGCAGGAATCAAAATGCAGACAGACTTGCTAATTCATGAAATATATCACAATTTATAGACACTTACATGGAGGTATCTTGGTATAGAACATTATGCATACATGTAGCAGATCATGGTTCAATCGAAATAGGATAGAGAGGCCACCATGTATCACAACCATTATATTGTTTTTTTTTTTTATTAGACTACAAATTACGTACGTACACACTTCGTAGAAAATACGTAATTTTATGAAAACCGAAAATTTATAAAATACTTTTTTATTCATGTTAGCATTACCTTTATGTTGATGCTATCTTTGTATGACTGTTTCACCACGTTACATTGATGCGAATTTTAAACATTATTTCTTGAGAAACATGTAATGGTCAATAACATAGCACAAGCAGCGGGTCCTAGGATTGGGCATTGTGGAACACCTGTTGTTATTGATAACATTTGATTTATATTGTCAATTTAAGTATTATTGGTTACAGTTATTTATGTAACTGAGCACTGAATAAGTTGTGTTCAATACCATCATATTTTAATTTGTCAATTACAATTAAATGGTCAATGGAAGATGTCATATATACATAACAGAAACATAGTACTAGCTGCAATTTTGGCATTTATTCGAATTCACTAGCTTTGCAATGGAATGCTGATCAAAACATGCCAAGGACAAGACTAAAGCCCAGCAAACACGTTACGACGCGGCTAAGTTTTAGTTTAGTGTCTTACACGCGTCTGCGACTCTGAGTCGTTACGTACATGCCCCCCTTGCGACGCGACGCTTGTCTTGAGGGCAGTCTTTATCCAGTTTTAACGCGTCCTAGTTATTAAACATGTTTGATATTAAAAACATGTAGTCGCAGACAAACCGCCGCCAGGGAGTCGTGTCGTTACGTGTATACCGGTACAACCGCGTCTGCGACGCATTTGTTTTGCATTCCAAAAGTGATTGAGGCACTTAGCCAATCAGGAGCTACCAAGAAGTCATGGGACTGTCCCAGAAATAGAGAAAATGGCGGCAATCATTGATTGGGACGAAAATTTAGAAGAAAAATCATAGATTTCTGGCAGGCCTAGCTTGTTTGATTCCACGACTTTCTACGAAACGAATATAGCAATAATGATTTGAAAGCCAGCTCCCGGGAAGAAATGGTGATAGGGCGTTTTTGTGTCACTTGGTGCTTGCGTTGGATGTGTTTGGTGTTTTTGGCTAGCGTCCGTGTATCGATTGCCATGTAGAAATTTGACCATCACCTCTCTGGTTTTAGCTGTACCTCTCGGTGGCCGATATTCTGAGCAGTATATAATATTTCATGTGTTTGTAGATTTTTAATTGTGCATATATATTGCCGGTGGTCCTAAATTTCGCCGTACGCATTATAACAAATCGGTTTAACAATAATTATCATAATGCTCATATCTGGAAAAGAACGTAACTTTGTTTTTTATTTATGTAGCTTGTTATGAAAATGTTCCATGTTGTATTATTAATGACATATTTTTACCAACCTTACTATTTATATTATTTATTATATTTTATCAACTTCATAGGCGGCTTGTATGAGATGTTAATGCGGCGAATTTTAGCGTACGGCGAAATTAACAGATATTACAGCATATGAATAACTTTTGGAGCAAGGATCAATCTTTTTAATGATTCGTGAAGTCATAATTCTTGGAGTCAGAGCAATTTAAAGCACATTGTTCGTCGTGTCTTAACAGTCACTGTTTAATCCAGCATCATCGACGACGTTCTCACCCTCTGGATGATCAGGTAGGTGCAGCTTAATGACATAGCTCGCCATTGATGAGCAGACAACTCCGCCATTTGTTAATAGTTCCGCAGGATTCCGCCCGGCAGTGGCGGCAGTTCCAGCTGCTACTATCAGGGGTGCATGCATCAACCTGTCGCAGCTGCCAGTCTCGTCGTTAGTCGCGTCGTAACGTATATGCGACCACAGAGTGGGTCATACACGAAACGACGCGACGCATTTTCGCAAAACAACGTCGCAAATAAAAAACCACTAAAACTCAGTCGCATCGTAACGTGTATGCCAGGCTTAAGCCTCTACTCTAGTCCAGAGTCTCGGTTAGTAAGCGAGAAGTCAATGTTAGGTAATCAACATAGCATACACGTGCTTATTGTATTGGAATATGCACGTTTTCATTCCACTATACATTCCATATTTAATTACATTTTTGTTTCCGTTAACTTCGTTGAAACTGGTAAATCCGTGCATTACAAAAAGCTTTAGCACTAGTGTTTCGCTTAAAAGGCACAGTTAAATGTAATAAATTGTTTCTTTTTAGCATTACTGGCGGGGGTCATAGCAGTGCGCTTCATGAATATTAATGAGGTCCGGCAAGCCTCTAATCTAGCCTCCACCAAATGCATCACCAGGTACCGAAACGTATTCCTCACATCCCACTTGTGACATTGGTGGGACACATTCTGATAGATTACATTTCCCAGCATACATAAAATATCAGTAAACCACACTCGGATAAGTAGTTTGTGGTGGAATAAATAGGTTAACACAGTACTGTAGGTGTGAAACATTATAAACCATTACGTACCTTGGCCAGTTATGAGTTTTACAGCTGTGGAGAACTGTGGAATGGTTGCCTGTCTGTCGACAGGTACCTTCCAGATTGTGGTTTCAGTCGCCACCAGAACCGAACAGAGCTTAGTCCCGCCTGTAGCAAAACAAATATACAATATTTAAAGGCACATTACACACACCCACACACACACACACACACACACACACACACACACACACACACACACACACACACACACACACACACACACACACACACACACACACACACACACACACACAAACACACACACTCACACAAACACACAAACATTTTAATCGATGTACATTCATATAGGACCCAGTCGTTGCAACGATACTGCGTATTTCACTGTGTACACATGTACCATTCCATATGAACATTATGCCTATGTTATGATTAGTATATACATATAGGCAATCTTGTTCCTGTGCATTGAAAATAACTTACACATTATTGCCTCTTTCGAATAAAATGTATTATTAATAATGTGTTGTTATTGTGAACAATTAAACTTAACTATTAGGCCTACTAACACTCCTTCTTCATATTTTTAACAGACAAATGACATAATATCATGATTATTGTGACATTTGTTGCAGTCGCTGCACCGCTAGTCATATTGGTAAATGAGCTTGGCGTATTTGGTCAGATTAGTAAACTGTTCCATTACATCAACAAACACTTGTGGTAGATTTCTATAAGCGTCAAGTCCATGGAGGTCGCTTTCTTGAGTACCGTATCGCCGCAGAGTAGTTATTTGAACTATCTGCTCAGCTTCCAGTGCATCGTCGAGTTTCACCGAATCCTCAGATCGGTAAAACCACTGCAAACTCCAGTCTCAGCTTCTCTATGAACGCTATACGTAGGCTATGTGCCGGCCTTGATGGTCAGGCCACGTTGTGTACAACACAACTGTTAGTCCGCCGGCCGCATGAAATAGCTCCGCGAGCAAACTGCGGCTCGCGGGCCGCAGGTAGCCAACCCCTGGTCTACACTGCCTGCTCGGTGTCTTTCACACGCCTGACCGAGAAGCAACTCCGGCCGCTGGGAGCAAGATCCAAGGTGTAATCGATAGAGACCACCTCTCTGTGAATCCACGACAGCTTACACAGTTGCCCCTGTGTGGGATCTTTTACTTCCCTGGAATATACACCAGACAGAAGGCACCAACGGCTTGTGGTGTGTCTTCCGGAAGACACAGGCAACGGGAGGTGAACGAAGTTGCTTAAGTTTCGAAACGGCAGCAGGTGGAGTCGAACCACCGTCCCAGCGTTCTACCACTCCCCACATTGTAATTGATGATAATAGTGATCCGGAAAACGGTCGTAACACGATTCATATGTGAATAAGCGTTGACTTGATGTTGCTAATGTGACACCGCTGTATGGTAGTCGTTGTCGCTGTTAACTATTTTTCACTTATGTGTATTTTATGACAGTGACAAGTTGATGTCCCGGCAAGACTATTCAAATACGGCGAAATACGTTTGTTGTAAAAAATAATTACAACTACACTATTCGCACTCTTCCGTTGGTGGCATACTAAACTCTGCTCATGTATATTGTTGTACTGTCCTTGTTAAAATGTTCCTACGAACTCATTTTTGTGGTGTTTTATTCTGATGTGTATGACGTATTATAATTGTAATCATGACAACGTTTAACAATTATTCTTTCTCAAAATCTTCGCCAGATAAAATTGTTTTATGAAGACGCTCCGAATACTAAGATCTATATAATTATTGAATCACTGCATTCTAAATGTAGTCTATATAATTATTGAATCACTGCATTCTAAATGTAGTCTATGTAATTATTGAATCACTGCATTCTAAATGTAGTCTGCATAATTATTGAATTACTGCATTCTACATGTAGTCTATATAATTATTGAATCACTGCATTATAAATGTAGTCTATATAATTATTGAATCACTGCATTCTAAATGTAGTTTATATAATTATTGAATCACTGCATTCTAAATGTAGTCTATATAATTATTGAATCATTGCATTCTAAATGTAGTTTATCGTGATACAAGAGGCAGTGCTGGAATATGTTCACATTTTAGATGATGTGTTAAAAGGTAATTTCGTGACGTTATTTTCTAGTTTAACGACCATTATTGTAAATAACGATAACTATACGATAACTGGAAGTCCAACGAATGGTAATTAGTAAAGTGCAAATGTTCTATCTCCAGATAGAGACTATTGTATTTCCCAACCCCCTTATTTCTGGTCAATGCAACATTCTCTGCTCATATGAATTTCTGATGTCACGAAACAAACTACCAATATATCGTGAAGAACGTGCCCTGGTATGTGGGCTACCTATTTATGTAAAGAAAAACAGTTTTTCACCAGATTTGTGGATTGAAAATTGTTTGCCAGGCACACTGTTCATACTGGGAGTCCGGCCTATGAATGGCGCCCAGTGGCAGATGCCTGTGTGAATAACTATCTAAAATTCATGCAACATTGGCATAAAATGTCCGTGCCTCTGTGCCAAGTTGTTGGCATGTTGCTTCGGTTTAAAATGTTATGCGATTATATCAGACTCATTTAAATACGATGTACTGCTATATAATAATAATCGTAATAATCATAGTAATCACAATAATCATAAAACTCATAATAATCACATACAAAATCATAGTAATCATACAAATCATTAAAAAGTAATCATCATCACAATCATAATAATAATGATAATCACAATAATCACAATAATCACAATAATCATAAAACAATCATAATAATCATAAAAATCTTAATAGTCATGACAATCATAATATTCAGAATAAGCTGAATAATAAAAAATATTAGAGTAATCAGAATAATCATAATAATCATAATAATAATAATAAAGATCTTAAGAATCTCAATCATCAGAATAATCATGATAACCGAATGACCATAATAATCATAATGATCATAATTATCATAATAATCATAATAACCGTAATAGTCATATTAATAACAGGGCATTCGCACGATTTACAGGGATTTCGGTAAAACACACTATGTATGAAATACGCTTACCCGAGGCATAGATCCAGCAGCATAAGATCGTCAGTAGCCAGATGTAGACCAGGGAGACACGACGCGTTGTCCATCGAACACATGTGGGTCGTGCCGCCCTCGACGGCGTCATTGTTTCCTTCCTGGCAAACATAAACACCTGTTATGAAAGGAACACAAATGTCCTTCCTGACAAACAGGAACACCTGTAATGACAGGAATACGAATGTCCTTCCTGGCAAAAAGGAACACCTGTAATGACAGGAACACGAATATATTTCCTGGCAAAAAGGAACATCTGTAATGACAGGAACACAAATGTCTTTCCTGGCAAACAGGAACGCCTGTAATGACAGGAACACAAATGTCCTTCCCGACAAACAGGAACATTTATAATGACAGGAACACAAATGTCCTTCCTGACAAACAGGAACACCTGTAAAGACATGAACACCTGTTAGGACAGGAAGACGAATGTCTTTCCTGGCAAACAGGAACACCTGTAATGACAGGAACACGAATGTCCTTCCTAACAAACAGGAACACCTGTAATGACAAGAAAACGAATGTCCTTCCTGACAAACAGGAACACCTGTAAAGACAGGAACACAAATGTCTGTCCTGGCAAACAGGAACACCTGTAATGACAGGAACACGAACGTCTTTCCTGTCAAACAGGAACACCTGTAATGACAGGAACACGAATGTCTTTCCTGGCAAACAGGAACACCTGTAATGGCAGGAACACGAATGTCCTTCCAGGAATAGTATAATATCATGAATAAAAAAATTAATGTACTTCCTGGTAAAGATGAACAGGTATTATGTTTGGAACAGAAAGGTCCTTAATAAAAACATTTATAATATCAGAAAAAACGTCCTTACTGGCAGACGTAAATATAAACAAATGTTTTTTTTCATGTCGATGCTCTGACGCATTCATCCTGCTGCTCAATATGGCAACCATGAACATTGATTATGATATAATTATGCCAGTTATCTTGACGCGGTCATTAAACCACGCGCTGTTGCGGCATAACCTGACTTTTTGAAAGGCTGGGCGATAATTATGTAATACAAATAAGTCGTCACAAGATATTGTAATTCTAACATTCGCAAGATGGTAGAACATTGCGTGATGTTATTGTGTTTTTACTCGATGTAGCCAAGATTCTCCGCGCAGTCAGTATGTCAACTTGTAAATCGTACGTTCAAACCACGATACTCTCGAAGAAGGTCGTGTAATTGGAGACCGGGATGAGTTTGGTGCAAAGGTCAATGAATACTTCGGAACACAGTTCCGCAGTTCCTTAACCGAAGGGATCCCAGCATTTGAAGACCAACCAACAGCGCTTCAAACGCCTGCTACATGTCTACAACTAACGAAATGTGTGCAGCAATAAACAGGCTTAACACCAAAGTTGCAAGTTGTTACGACTGCATCCGGGAAGAGCTACTAAACCATTCATATTGATGTCTGGCAAACTTGAAATTGCAAAGAAATACTCAAAGACGAGCTGGAACAACATGAACCAATTGAGTTTGGCTGAGGTTTCGGAATTGTGCGACGAAAGCCCGGCAAGACAGCGGGGCCTCTCATAATATATTGACTGTATTGCGCAACAAGCTGTCGCGTGTGGCTTTGACTCGAATATATTCCAATCATTACAATGGGTTGCCACAATTATTCCCAGACGACGTAAGTTTGTTTTTATAGGAACAAACAACCATTCACAACGCTCGAATGTTTGATGTGTTTGTGTGTGTGTGTGTGTGTGTGTGTGTGTGTGTGTGTGTGTGTGTGTGTGTGTGTGTGTGTGTGTGTGTGTGTGTGTGTGTGTGTGTGTGTGTGTGTGACTTCAGATAATGCTCATATTTCAAATGAAACGATCGGCATTTTTATACAGAAACGCAATCACTATACTCGTAGTATACAACACCACACTGAATACATGGAATGTCGGCAGGATTCAGACGATTGGAACTAACTGTGGTATAATCTGACGAAGTGCAAAACCACCATCGACGTTCGTGAAAAGACAAACCATAATCTTAATTGTGATTTAACTGAATTAACACTGTCCATCATGCTGCGTTGTTCTGTTGTCCACGTAACGTCACCGTGCATTAACCTACGTTTATCTCGTTGGGCGGCGCTACTGGAAGTCTTTGCCGCACAAATGATGAAAATCAAACCATCATCGAGTAATAAATAATGTGACCTTTGATGGGTACGAAAGCGACAAATCAATACTAATTGTCAGCACATCCCAACAACAGCTAGAAAGCAAAGGGTGTGCGCAATTGAAGTGTCATAATTATATTCTAAATTATTTTCTACATTTGTTAATATGTTTAAAAAGGACCAAACGTATAATTCTTCTCAACTATTAAACATGTAATAGTTTCAGCTTTAATGTATTAAATTGTTTAATGTTATGATGCACCTTTGGTACATCTATATTGACGATAATTTATTAGTAACATATATGCATCAAATATTTATTTTCGTTTTATTATGGTATTCATATTCATAATTAGTTAGTTTATCATAAAGACATATTACGTCTTTTTGCACGAATTATGATTTACATTCTATTATGCAATGAATAAAGAAAACAATCAATGTAGTCCTTCGTCCCAATTCTTACAAAATGTATTTACATGTGTTTCTTATTTCTACTTCTGTACTGTCCTAAATACTATGTAACAATAAAACATATATATGTTAAATTCCATAAATATGCGGGTTTTTTTCTCCATGGATAACGTTTTATCCAAGGGTCCAGGATATGAGAGCTACCCATTTGTCGAAAGGCCAAGTTGCCAACGAATTATGATTTATATTCAATTATGACTGTACTGAACATTATGTAACAATAAAACAAATACATACTAAATTCTAGAAATATGCGTTTTAAATTATTTATAATTTATTTTTTGGTGTACAATTCCTCCGACTCTACTACTGATTGTCCAACACCAGAATTATGTGGTTGAGTGTGAGTGTTGCATACAACAGGCACAAAAGCACCCGCCAATGGATACCAAATCAATGAATATCCTCATATAGTGCAATACATATTTCAGACCGACCCAAACCTCTTGCATATCACCACTGTCCTCAGTACTGCAAACGAAATATTTATAGGAACATTCGGCCAATTTTTTAGTTTCTACTGCGAAACATGGATTTACAAGTGTAAGCTCCAACCATTAAAGTGTTGCAATATGGATAAACCAACAGAAGCATGAACAGGCTTAGTGGATTCATGTCACTGTTTCATTGCCAGTTATTAAATAAACATTGGTACGCGGGTTTATGTTTAGATAATCACCCGGTATGCCCCGTCAGATCACATTGTTGATCCATTTTGAGATTAACCAACCCGTTTGTCCTGACACGCCTATGAGCTTTATTTTATACTCAGATAAGCATCCATTTTGCCCAGATAGACCTCATTGGTCCAAGAGCAATATCTGTACAATTGCACCTATAAGTTTGTAGCAAACCATAGCCCCAATGAACGTCCGGGATGCGTTTGCTAGTCGTTCACTGAAGTAGTGGATGTCAGGTAATCGATGCGTAAGAACTGGCAACATTAGTCCATCGCGAAGCTGGGGTCTTTAAAGAGCGGACGTCTGGTAATCAATTCGTATGTAGGTCACTAGCTGTAGAATAGTAATATCGATTGCCTGCAAAATGATGAGTTGGACATGCTTGAACATATTTGTAGACCCCTGCATGGAGCATAGAAACAGCGAATGCCTACAAAGTGAAGAGTTGGACATGCTTAAACATATGTGTAGACTACTACATGGAGTATAGAAACAGCGAATGCCTACAGCATGGTGAGTTGGACATGTTTGGACATATTTGTAGACCACTACATGGAGTATAGAAACAGCGAATGCTTAAAAATGATGAGTTGGACATGCTTGAACATATTTGAAGACTACTACATGGAGTATAGAAACAGCGATTGCCTACACAATGATGAGTTGGACATGCTTGAATATATTTGTAGACTACTACATGGAGTATAGAAACAGCGAATGCTTAAAAATGATGAGTTGGACATGCTTGAACATATCTGAAGACTACTACATGGAGCATAGAAACTGCGATTGCCTACACAATGATGAGTTGGACATGCTTGAATATATTTGTAGACTACTAAATGGAGTATAGAAACAGCGAATGCCTACACAATGATGAGTTGGACATGCTTGAAGATATTTGTAAACTACTACATGGAGTATAGAAACAGCGATTGCCTACACAATTATGAGTTGGACATGCTTGAATATATTTGTAGACTACTACATGGAGTATAGAAACAGCGATTGCCTACAAAATGATGAGTTGGACATGCTTGAACATATTTGTAGACTACTACATGGAGTATAGAAACAGCGATTGCCTACACAATGATGAGTTAGACTTGCTTGAAGATATTTGTAGACTACTACATGGAGTATAGAAACAGCGATTGCCTACAAAATGATGAGTTGGACATGCTTGAAGATATTTGTAGACTACTACATGGAGTATAGAAACGGCGAATGCCTACAAAATGATGAGATGGACATGCTTGAACATATTTGTAGACTACTACATGGAGTATAGAAACAGCGAATGCCTACAAAATGATGAGTTGGACATGCTTGAACATATTTGTAGACTACTGCATGGAGTATAGAAACAGCGATTGCCTACAAAATGATGAGTTGAACATACTTGATCATATTTGTAGACTACTACATGGGGTATAGAAATAGCGATTGCCTACAAAATGATGAGTTGAACATACTTGATCATATTTGTAGACTACTACATGGAGTATAGAAATAGCGATTGCCTTCAAAATGATGAGTTGGACATGCTTGAACATATTTGCAGACTACGACATGGAGTATAGAAAAAGCCAATGCCTGTAAAACGATGCCTATGAAGTGCAGGAACACATTAATTGTGTAGACACCTACCCGGAGTATAGTACTTGCGAATGTTTGCAAACCGGTGCATATGAAGTGAATACGTTTGTCACTGGCGTCGGAAGGAATTTAATATTAAGGGGGCTGAGCCGACATTCAGCAATCCGCAGTAGATCGTAAAGTCAGAAGATGCAGGGGTGGGTTTGAATTGTTTGCGATACTTTTAGACGCAAGAAAACATGAACAAATATATATTTTATTATGTAAGTGCGAAAATTCAATTCGAGTGGCGCTCACCAAAAGCATCTACAAAACCCACGAAATATCTGGAGGCTAACCCCCACTCTAACAACAGCGGGTGTCAGATAATTCATGTGTACGCAGTGGACACATGTGTAGGCCGCAGTTGGTGTATTGCAACAGCAGGTATATGAAACTCGATAGGGCACACCTGTAGATCACTAGCTGACGTATTGCAACAACGGATGTATGCTAATTGATATGTACGACCATGTGCTATTTTTTTCTAGATTTCCCTCGTGGGTATTACAGCACAACATGCACAAAAGTCAGTGACAATATGTTTTAGAAATATCGCATGCATATGTTAGACTTGTAGGGTACTGGCTATTGAAATAAACGTTATACCGACAGAAGGTTATCGTGTCACTATAGATCGATCGATTCTAATAAACCGCTTGGCTTGCCAGTGTATTGCGTCATCAACAGTATATCACCCGGCCATTCTGAAGGGTGCTAGCTGGCCAAGCGCAAGAGACAGACGGCGCGAATTAGCATTTCATCAAAATCAGTAATGCCTATCGGCCTGTATTAAATGTGAACCACAGCTAACCTGGGTGTTGTAAAAAAAATTAGATTGTATATTAGGATGCCTCTGACATACCTGCATATAATTATGTTAATCGGTTTGCTTGATTGTAATGACAATTGAAACTGACACCATTGTTGTAAACTTATACATGGAGTATTTGGAGCAGAACATCATTGTCACAGCACCAGACGATTGCCAATCAAGAAACTGGAAGATATGTGTCGATGATGTTATATGCCTATACATAGAGAACAAACAGAGAAATTACAACAACACACGGATACGGTTGACACTACTGGTAGCACCATTTTCATAAGAGAATAAAACCAGCACAAAAGCATGCCCTTCCTGGATGCTACGATCACCAGAATGGAAGATGGTAGTGTGAAGTCTATAATGTATCGGAAGAAGACACACACTGACCAATACATGAACTTGATGTCTCACCACCCAAAACACCAAAAGTTAGGAGTCGTCAGAACCCATGTGAACCGGTATGAGACGATAACTTCGGAAGAGGAGGATAAGAAGGATGAAGACAAACACTTAAAAAGAGCCCTGAACGTTTGTAACTATCCGTCCTTGGCCCTTAAAGATGACGGATAGAGTCATCCCTTCTGTGGAGGGGGTCTCAGAGAGGGTACATCGAGTACTGAAGAAGTATGGGATAACAACAGCCATGTGTCCCCACACCACCATCATGCGCCTGTTGGTTGGTGTGGACAAAGTAGATCCAGTAGGAAAAGACAAATTGGTTTACCAAATACCATGCATGAACTGTGGTGCAGAATATATTGGGGAGACGGGAAGATTGTTCAATACAAGACTTGAGGAACAT
This sequence comes from Paraescarpia echinospica, assembly GCA_020002185.1. Taxonomy (NCBI): domain Eukaryota; kingdom Metazoa; phylum Annelida; class Polychaeta; order Sabellida; family Siboglinidae; genus Paraescarpia; species Paraescarpia echinospica. The sequence continues at coordinate 7,841,068 of CM034544.1, read as the reverse complement.
TGAAAAGATGTTGACAACACAAGGAAAGATAAATACAATAGGAGCGAGAAAAAACATTACTGTCGACCATCAACAAATTCGCCATCACAGACCACGCAACAACACAACATTATATCACAGACTGGGAGGGAGCGAAAATAGTGGACAAGGAACCAACAGAAGAATACAGCAAATAAAAGGAGCCATTTCGATCAGAAAGACCAGGACACCGATCTACAGAGACGAGGGGAATTACAGACTATCCCAAATGTACGATAGCGTCATACGTCACGTGTACTGACAAAGTTGATGAGTTACATCTACAAAAACCTCTACGAGGTACACATTCACGTATTCGATATGCTTAAAATAACTCTTTTGCATAGAAATGAACTATCCTGAAGAATGTTCAGCGAAATGGCCCATTCTATAGTTTGTATTCACAGTGTGACTGACACAAGTTACTGTGCACATATCCTTTCAAACATCCACGTACCTGTAGCACTTTTCGGTGTAGCTATCCAACCTTCCATGCGGACAATATGGTGCGACTGTTTAGATGTCAATACAAGACAGACAACTGATCTAGTAACTGCGATTAGTTGTAACCAAGGAAACAGCGTCAGTCTGAAGAAGCGACCACTTGCACTAGAACGGAAATCTCGAAGTTACATCAAACATTTATAGCCTAATAGTTGTCAGCGCGAATTGACTACGCAACTGTCAAACTGGCTGACTGACCTTTGCTGGACACTCCGAGACATGTTGGTACTACTTTTTCACACGACTAATTGAACGACTGTTAGTAATATATTGACTTGTTCATAATGTCTTCATAGTGAGTAGCTTGTTTGTTCACTGATGCACGATAATAACAAGATTTCGTAACACGATTTGGTGCGACGGAGGTTTACATAAGTATTTGTCATGGAGCATGTTTGATCCAATGGGAATTCAGTAAGCTGCCGTTGGAGATGGTGGCTAAAGGGGACCCAATGGACAAGTCAGGGAATTTATTCTTGTCTTGTTGTATGAGTAATTAAAACGAAGCGTGGGAAACGCTATGCCAACATAGGGTATTTTATAAATATGGTATTGTTAATCTAATGAGAAACAGTAATTCATAGGAAGCACAATGTATTCAACTGTTTTGACTCAGACCCCAGTTGCCCTGGTAACAAACAAAATGGCTATCGTAATGAGGACATATAACTTAATTGTGTATGGCCTCTAGCTCTTAGTAATGCAGAGAAGATATTTTGATTACCTAGAATGATGTAACTATAACCGTAATTACGATATATTTATAAATTAATTATGCTACTTTTATTGAAAACCATTGTCGTAAAAAACATTGTTTTAATATATACACCTCAACATAATCTTAATTAAAATATAATAATGTTAACGTTGTATGGAGAAAGTAATTGAGAATATAATGAGTAAATCTGATTGACATTACTTTAGGGTGCGCGATTTACTCCTCATCCTATTGTCCTCGTCTTTCTAATCGTTCCCCTCTCTAATCAAATTGCACTCTGTGGTAATCAGCTGATCATTGTTGTAGGAAATGCAGCATAGGTCACGGTAACGTAGTAGTATAGTTAGTAACAAAACAAACATGCACACAGCGCCACCTGTCGGCACACTTCAAATGATGTGCAGTGGCACCTGTTAGTGTCTAGGCCACACTCTGTCCTCATGACTGACGCTGACGAAGGCTGCAGCAGAGGAGATCTCACGGTCGTCGTGGCTTATCACGCCACCGGGATTCCGCTCCACATTAGGTCTATGCCTCTAGCGCCCTGGTTTTCTCGAGCAAAACGTTTGGTGCCTTAGAAACAGCATCGTTGACAGTAATGAACTGATAAGTAACATGGAGCTAACTGAAAGAACAACGACGACGACCGAAGAGATATGGCGGCCGAAATTGCCTTCACCTTTACGTCTAGTCTGTACTATCGAGGTCATGTATATTACATGACTTGCTACTCACGTAATTAGCGCACGTAGACAGTGCGAGATGAGGCGCGGTGGTACTAGGAGGGATGACATTCCGCAACAATTCCATTACTCACGGTTGAGAGAACGCAACATTGGAGTATCCGTAACAAACACGGCTCTCCTCCTAACAATGGTACGGCGTGACATGATCGATAGCAAGCAAGCAAGTGTGTGTGTCTGTGTGTGTGTGTGTGTGTGTGTGTGTGTGTGTGTGTGTGTGTGTGTGTGTGTGTGTCTGTTTGTCAAATAAAAAACATATGTTTTTCCTCAGAGATCCACGTTGCAGTATGTAACAACATGGTAACATTTACGATGAGTTTATCTTGAGCTGGTCGCATAATTCAAGGTACGACCGAAGCTGCGGCTAATCAGCTGTAAATTCTTATTCGTTAGGGATAGTGGTGTATTGATGTCTAGTGTAGGTTTTTAATTTAACCAGTCTATAATTAGAATGAACACTATTAAGACATTCTAATAATCAAGACATTCTAATAATCAATATATGGCTTTATTTATTTCATTGTCTTAAGTAACCATAGCAAATCATATACATAAAAAAATAACATCAACATTGCGACTTATTTATGCTATATATATATATATATATTTATATATATATATATATATATATATAATAATATATATACATATATATATATAGCATTTTTGTTCTGTTGCTACTGATAATAAAGAAAGCGACGCAGTAACTGTTCTTCAATGGTAAACACAGTTTAAACAAACAACTGAATCATTTCCGCAGGTAGTCGCTACGTGGCGCTGCACCAGGCCAGTGGTTCCACCCAGCGTTCGAAGAGTTCCGCTTTGTGTCAGAATTGAACCCTTTGAACATCTGCAGGCTGACATAGGTTGAGTAGATGTTGCCTTCCGTCTTGGCTTCGGTCACAGTGCATTGCTCCTGACCGTTGGGGAACACGTTGTTGCTGCAGTTGCTGTTGCTGCAGCTTTCGCTGCTGTCGAAGTTCCTTCCGTTTCTGCTTCGGCGAAACTGGCGGAAGAGCACTGATTTGAAGGGCGAGGGAATTTTGTGGGGTGATGCGTGGCATGGACTTGGGCAAATGCGTTGGCTGAGCCTTCGCTGGACTCAGTCGACCGATTGCCTTGGGGGAATCGCGGCATGAAGGAAATCCTGTGCCATTCTGCACTGGGGAACCTTCGAGAGAAGCGCACAATGCACTTGCGTGGTCAACACCGGCGAGCTTCTTCTCTAGGAGTTTGTTTTCTGCTAGGATCGCCGCGAACTTCGCTTCCTTCGAGGAGAGCTCCGCAACAACTGCGTTCTTCGAATCGATGTGATTCTTCAGGTCGTTGACAGTAGATTCTTGCATGTGGATGTGTTCAGTCTTCGCCGTCGTTTTCAGATGCCGCTTCTTTAAGAGCCGATATATCGGTACTAAATGACGTCACTTCCGCCCGAAGTGACGTCACCGTCCAATCCTGTTGCACAACGTATTGTTGAAGTGCAGTGCGAAGGTCGGCTGCTGTTTCAGCGCCGAGCTGTGCTGACATGTATTGTCTCTTCCACAAGCAAATCGTGAGCACGTTTCGTCGATTCCATTTCGTTTATTCTTTGCAATGTCTTCTGCAGCGTCTCTTTAACCCGGTCCACGGATATCTTTGTTAAACCAGGTGATATGGTTTCTTCGCGCAGTAAGTCTGTCTGTGTGACACTTTCCCTTAAATACGACATCAGCTGATCTGTGACGTAATCTAGCGTTGCCTCGGTTTCGTATTGTCGTTCAGTGAGGCGCTGCAGGGATTTCTCGTTGGCTGTGTTGTACTTCATCTGTTTCTCCAGATCCTGAGGTGAGACAAATGAATGAATTACTAATTGTATTAATGGGTTCATAGAACAAGACACAAGAAAAGGCCTATTTCTGTCTTGCCTGTATTTTCAAAGGTTTTTGAAAGATTAATGTACAATAGATTAATGAATTACATAATGAAACATAACATCTTGTCTAATTCCCAATTTGGATTTAGGAAAGGATATTCTACTGATATGGCTATTTCACTGCTAATTGACAAAATTAGTAAGGCAATTGATACCAAAGAGCACGTAATTGGGTTATTTCTGGATTTAGCCAAAGCCTTTGATACCGTTAATCATAATATATTATTGAGAAAATTAACACATTATGGAATCAGAGGAAATATACTCCAATGGATTCGTAACTTTTTAAGTAACAGACAACAACGAGTAAAATTCTATGGAACAAAATCTTCCCTTAAAAACATAACATGTGGTGTTCCGCAGGGTTCAATTCTGGGACCTTTACTCTTTCTTATCTATATAAATGATTTATCTACTTTATCTGACACAACGTTTACCATTATGTTTGCTGATGACACGAGCATCTTTATACAAGGCAACAATATAGATGAAATGGAAAATGTTTTGAACTCTGAAATAAAAAAACTATCTTTATGGCTTAACATTAATAAACTTTCTTTGAATATACAGAAAACTCACACAGTGACCTTTAGTAATACGATCAGTATAAGAGAGAGGTGTAATAACATTTGCATAGACGGCATACAAATTAACACTGTACATGAGATAAAGTTTTTGGGTTTGCTTATAAATAATACATTGAATTGGAGCACACACATTAAATATATATCAAATAAAATTTCTAAGAATATTGGTATTATAAAAAAGGTGACAAACAAATTAGATAACAAATCATTGTTAAACCTGTATTACATGTTTATATACCCATATATTATTTATTGTAATGTCGTCTGGGGAAGGGCCCCGAATATATACCTTGCTAAAATTCATTTACTCCAAAAACGAGTTTTGCGTGTAATAAGTCATGTAGGATTTATTGATCATACGCAGCCTTTATTTACATCTTATCAAATAATGAATATTTATGACGTAAATAAATATTTATGCTGTATTCGAATGTACAAGCATAATAGGGGTATGTTGCCAGATATATATCATGATGTATTTGTCCTGCAAATATCCACACATAAATATAATACAAGACAGGAAGTAACATATAAAATACCATACTGCAAGACTAATTGTAGACAACTGTCTTTGGCTTATGTTGGTCCTAAAATCTGGAATACATTTATTACAAATAACTATTTACAATATTGTACATCTATTCATATGTTCAAACAAAGGACCAAGCGCCTAATTCTAGCAAACATATGCTAAATGCTGCTTTAATGTAATTTTGTCATGTTAAGATGTACCCGGTGTTCAGTGTTAGGTACTCGTATAATGTTGTCGTGTTAAGATGTACCTGGTGTTCAGTGTTACGGTACTCGTGTAATGTTGTCATGTTAAGATGTACCTGATGTTCAGACTTACGGTACTCGTATAATCAGACTTACGGTACTCGTATAATGCATTATTAAATAAATTGTTAGTTTATTATGAAGATTTTTTTTTAATTTTTTTTTTTACATGAATCATAGATTTCATTGCATATATGACATGAATAAGGAACACAAGCAATGTGTTGCTTCGTTCCATTTGATACGTAATGTATACATGTTTCATATTACTGCTACATCTGTGATATACTTAACATTATGTATCAATAAAGATTATTATTATTATTAAAAAAGAAAAAGACAAACGAGGTAAAGAGGGAGTGATAGAAGAGGAGAAGGAGGAGGGTGTAGGGGGAGAGACGGGGACGGAGTGTGGGAGGGAGGACAGGAGTGAGAGGGGAAGGAGGGAGGGAGATGGAGGGGTGTATGTAGGGAAGAGGAAGGAGGGAGATAGAAGGTAGGAAGGGTGGAAGGGGCGGAGGGAGGTAGAAAGGGACAAAAGAAGGGAGGGAGGGAAGGCGGGAGGGAGGGTGGGATAGAGAAACCGAGAGAGCGAGAGAGTGAAAGAGCGAGCGAGCGAAACGTCGAGAGACAGACAATCAGAGACAAAGACGACGACAGTCGCAAATACATGCGTGTATGTAGGTGAGCATGCATGCAGACAGACAAGCAGACAGATGTTGAGTACCATAGCCACAAACAAAATATTAGTGTTGAACAGTCATGGAGAAATTCGTGTATAATAGTATCAATCAAATTCAGTGGCATACCATTTGTGTTTAAAAACAAAATCCGTAGATTACACGGCACTATTTTCATTGTCAGTAGGGATAAAACGCACGAGAGTGCTCCTTCTTGTGTTTCTG
>CM034544.1:7817404-7829904 GCA_020002185.1 Paraescarpia echinospica | reverse complement strand
TGTCGCCATGGTTGCTTTCTTCTTCGTAAGTTTTTGGACACCATGCCATCTACAACCGCAATCTTCCTACTTAGGTGGGGACCATCGACCTCAGCAGACGCCAAGTCCATGGCTCCGTCTTCTTGTAAATTAACATGCGTCTCGCTTGTAGCCGTCTGAGAGTTATCAGTGTGACTTTCTGTTGTTGCCAACTGCTGAAGGACATGGATGAGCTTGGACTTGTCGTTGCACGGCAACATTGAGCCGCTTGAGCAAACAGTGCCCTTGGTTTCAAGGTGAACTCATTGTTGCTGTTGCAGTGCTTCTGGTCAATATATCTGCTTGACAGGGCAAGAACCATCAGTCTGCCATACAGATCCTTGGTTTTCCGCAGATCTACTGTCTTTTCACGGATCTTGACTGCAAGCTTCTTGCTGCCAGACATGTACATCTTGTTGTTTTGTTTCTAGATAGGTGCCAACAGGCTGACATTCCCATTTATCCTCTCTGCCACATAGTCTTCGTACAGCTTCTGTCCAGTCTCGTCCATGTTCATGATCTGAGGAACGTACTCGCATGGAATGTATGCACGAGTAATCATGTTGAATTGCGTGCGATGCGACCTTCAACAGCAAATGGAATGCCATGACTCATTATGGCAGCCTTGATCTTGCTGATGGCATCATGCTCCCGCTTGACCACACGCTTGGATACATCATGATGCTCACTAGCCTTGTTGTCATTGACACTGAACTGACATTTGAACTCGCTTACCATGCACGACAGTTCGGGAGAAGCTAGGAAGAAGCGTTGTCTTGCATTGGCATTGTTGGAGTGTCCGATGAGACCAGAATGAACTTTCATGAGTTTGTTCAGATGTTCGCAGGCATGGTCTGCCCCAATGGAGACAAATGGGTTGACAGTCTTGGTGCCTGATATGTTGCCTAATTCAAGTTCCTTCCACGTCTCTGGGTGGTCAGCCTTGAGTGCGTGCATGTAAGCTATGTAATGTAGCCAGATTCTCTTGTACTTTTTTCAGTCCATAGTAAAGAACAGCTTGCTCAATTCTTCTCCTGCTTCAAGATGGAGGGTTAGGTCTGCGATACGGGATGCTAATACGAAGAAGAGAATCGTCTCCACTCGATGCCGGTACATCATCATGGATCTGAACATGGCATTCTCGGATATCTGTGCCTCCCACTCCTGGAACTTCTTCACAACATCATCATCAGCTAAGCCTTGGAATAGATGTTGGCACGTTTCACAGATTCAGCCTTGGTGTGTTTGCTCACCTCTGAGCAGTCATCTTCAATCTCGGTTGTTGCCTCCAGACACAAGTCCTTCAAGTGTGGGTTGTCCTTGAAGAACTCCTCCAGGGCATTCTCATACAGTGCCACATATGAGTATATGTGGGCAGACAGGGAACGCTTGTGGTGTGCACACATCTGAGTCTGCCTAGTTGTCGCAGAACCGTACACATAAGCTTCTACCCAGGCATCGTCTATTCCAGAGTTTTCAATGCAGGTCCCCAGGCATCTTAGGGCAGCCATGACGACATGCAGCTCACCCAGTCTGGAAAAAACTGTGCCATTTCAGTCCGGCCTAGCAACCACCAGCTGCACTGCTTTCTCATAGAGGGCCATGTCAAACGAAATGACACAAGGGTGGTCTTTGCCAAAAGCCGACTCCTTCAAGTTGTGAGCCTGCATCATCACGGTCAGCAGAGTCGGCCACTCGTGTGCCACTTCTGGGAGCAGTTGAAGAGCACCCACCTTGGTCATTGGCTTGGTTTCTGACAGAAGCGAGTAGTAGTCTGCCCATCCTGGAATCCGGCATGAATCTTCTCTGTCTTTCATTCTGGAAATAGCCAAGGCGACAACCCGGTATGAACCAGCCACGCCTGCGTTGTTTACGGTGAACTTCCTCGTCCCCTCATTGTCAAAGGATTTGTGATTCGGGATTCAGGTGTCGGTGTTGACACTAGTGATGTGTGTTTCAGGTGTCGGTATTGACACTAGTCATGTGTGTTTAAGGTGTCGGTGTTGGCACCAGTTACTCGGTCGGTCACTCGGTCGGTCACTTCCACTCTGACATAATTGAAGTGAGACTCTGGAAACAACGCAATGCGAAGGAGTGCGAAGAAACACTCAAGAGCATCTCTCGACTGTGAGTGTCTTTGAAGGGCAGAGGGTTAATGTGAGATATACAAGTGTGCAGGATAATGGCTTTATGTCAATATTTTCCATTCGGCGTCCAAATATGTACAATGCAATATACGATTATGGATTTCTGGATTGCTTAAAGAGAGATTTGGAAGGTTTGGGAAAAGAGTTGAGAAAGAAAGCGAAAGAGAGGGACGTGGAGATTTTAATTTTGGTCACAATACAAATGCAACTACTGCAACGAATTAGAACTTAGTACTCAGAACTCAGAACTCACAATCAATTTATTTACCTATAAATACGATACATGTACAATGAACGATGTAAGTAATATATATAAAGTCGGGAGACTCCCATTAATATATATATATAATATCGCTAGCACAGGAGCCACCACATCAATACAAACAACAATACAATTTACATGTCACAAATCAGAATAGCATATGACTTGTTTTACAATTGATAATTTATCAGTGTATCAACATACGTACTTAATGCAAGGACTGATTATATGTACTCGCGTACAAATTGACGTACATATGGATACTTGGGTATACATTTCAATACGTATTACGAATTACAAATAAACCAATTATAAATACGAAACTGGAATCATAGTTTAACATAAACAATTTGTTTGTGTATGTTGAAAAACCATATAGATTGTGGGTGTAAATTGTATTAATGATAATACTAGGTGTATTGTTAACTGTCTGTACTATGTTGTGTCTACTGCATTTTTTTGCAAATTCGTGTTGGAATGTATACATATATAGATTTGTTTTCACCTGTGCAGTTTATTTTTTATTCTCTGATGAATATCATAGATGTGTGTGTTTGGAAAAAAAACATTGAAGTAGTAGAGTAAAATATTGTTAACTAATTTATAGTAACATTTTAATTGTTGGATTTTATAAATCCAACTTTAGCAACTGAAGTCTTAAAAATAGGACTTGTGTCAGCATTATATTTACTTATAGATATTATTCGTATTGCTGTTTTCTGTAATTTGAAAATTCGATGTGCCTGATGACACTATAAAAGTAAGCCAAAATTAATATGAGGGAGAATAAGAGCATTGTACATAATATATAATGTTTTAGGTCGTGGTTATTTATTGGGATGCCTAAAACATGAAATAATTTACACATTCAATGTGTGTCCCTTTAGTGGTTTTGGCCTTTAGTGACAGTTTATTAGCTTTTAACCAATTGCTAATCTTTGTTAGTTCTTTGTTAATATTTTCACTTCGCATTTGGCCTTTTGAATCGTTAAATGTATTTAGTGTACTAGTAAGGGTGGTGTCGTCAGCATACGTTATCAATTTCAAAAGGTCACTAGAAAGTGCTATATCATTTAAATATATAATAAATAAGAGTGACCCTAAAATTTAACCTTGAGGGGCACCAGTGTAGATGACTACTTCCTTAGACTTAACATGTTCAATTTCTACGTACTGCTTGATTTTGTAAATAACTCTTACAAAGGCACAGAGCTTTGTCATTTAATCCATCGTAATTTAACTTCTATATCAATATATGGTCAATTGTGTCAAATGCTTTTGATAAATCAAGGTATACATTTATTGGAGTAACCGATTTATGAAGTTCTTGTATAATTCCGTCTATGGTTTTGAGTGTAGCCAGCTCAGTAGAATGTTTCTTTCTAAACCCATATTGGCTATTGTAGTATAACGCTTTAGAATGGAAGTAATCGAGGATTAGATCCTGTTGAAACCCCAAGGGGCTTATATCGATAACCACAATGACAAAATAATGTTAAAATCAGTTTTTTGTTGCATAGGAAATGCAGCATAATGTTTAAACAGGAATGTTGAAAACTTTTAAAAGTTGATTTCAACTGCTGTTCAACCTGCGTTCAACAATTGAATGCAAATTGAATGTGAACTTGAAGTTGAACGCAAGTTGAAAGCTAGGACTTACACTTCAACAGCAGTTGAACGCAATTTGAAACCGGGGACTTAGACTTCAACAGCAGTTGAACGCAAGTTGAAAGTGGGGACTTAGACTTCAACAGCAGTTGAACGCTAGTTGAAAGTGGGGACTTAGACTCCAACAGCAGTTGAACGCAAGTTGAAAGTTGGGACTTAGACTTCAAGAGCAGTTGAACGCAAGTTGAAAGTGGGGACTTAGACTTCAAGAGCAGTTGAACGCAAGTTGAAAGTGGGGACTTAGACTTCAACAGCAGTTGAACGCAAGTTGAAAGTGGGGACTTAGACTTCAACAGCAGTTCAACGCAAGGTGAAAGCGGGGACTTAGACTTCAACAGCAGTTGAACGCAATTTGAAACCGGGGACTTAGACTTCAACAGCAGTTGAACGCAAGTTGAAAGTGGGGACTTAGACTTTAACAGCAGTTGAACGCAAGTTGAAAATGGGGCTTAGACTCCAACAGCAGTTGAACGCAAGTTGAATGCAGTGATTTTGTCATTCCTAAAACGTGTTGAACACAAGTAATGCATGCATTTTGTCATTTTAAAGAATGCAATCTGATTGTAAGCACAAACTTACTGTTATGTATTTACACAAATTCATTGAGTTATAACTAAGGACACTGACATTTTAAAATAATATTTCAGTAGCATGACTAGAGTTAATAAAAAAAATGAATTGGAATTATTCAATTACTTAATTGGACAAAGACAAAAAGGAAGACCACTGAAAAGGTGGAACAACGAAATAAAACATGACACTGGACTCCCGCTGTTAACAGCAGAGCGATGTGCTTTAGATAGGACGAAATGGAGGGATCCCAGTGGGCACATGACTTTTTTTTTATTATTATTATTATACCAAACCTATAAAGCGCTTGTATCAGTCAATTTTTGGTCAAGTGGACGACGTCTCAAAATAATGTCAAAACGACGTCTATTAGATGTATTTCTGGTGATATCTAATTCACGCCAACGACATCAATTAGATATCTTTCTATTGACAACAAAATCACGCTGGATAAGTGACATCTATAATAAGCAGTTTATTGACATGAAAACGACGTTGAACATAGAACTTTTACCGTTTTAGAATAACATTATAATGTTGTATATTAGATGTCTTTCTATTAACGTCTAAATCACGCTGGTGAAATTAATGTAACCATTGGCTTTGGAGAATTAACGTATATTAGATGTACTTATTTTGACACAACAATTATGGCAAACAAAATAATTATGAATTTTTTATCTCGGAAATACATAAAAAGACACAATTCCATGGACGATAATACCATGCAGGAAAATGTTTACCTATTAATGAGACATAATGTTAACATATAAATTACTTTGAACAAATAACAATCTTCCAGCGATACCATAACATCACGTCCACATTAACGTGTTTAGATTTTTAATTTGTATATTTGTTTAGTTACATTTTTACAAAATCATTTTTCATGAGAGTTAATTAATTGCTAATGCATGCATCTTATAAATGTTTGGGGCTCCGACCTCTTATGATTACGAGGAGATGTTTTTTTGTGCGTCATGGCATATATATATACATGCTTGGGGATATAAACATATGTCACTGCAGTTGATGGGAAGATATGATGCCGTTATGTGATGGTGGATTAACATGCACAATAATAATTATGTGCAAAGCATCTTGCCACCTTAATTAACTTGGCTTTCAGTATTGAAACAACTTTCCAGTAGGATGATGATTACCATTGAGATCTCTACAATGTAATGTGTTTTCTTTGTTTCTAGCTATAAATGATGTATGCCATGTCTACAGTAAGAATTCAGGTCAAATATACCCAACCTCTAAACAGGTAAATTACTATGAGTTCAATTAGGTCAACCGGCCTTACCCACATACCCTGTAATTCGACTCTGGAATATGGTCAGTCACTCAATCTCTGGTTACTGACTAACAAATCCTGACTCAGCATGCCGGCCTGTGCTCGTTTAGCGGGCAATTTTAAATACACCGATGTGTGTGTGGCAGAATCAGAACATTGGCAGACTGGAAAGGATTGCAGTTAACAAGCAAACAGCTACCAGTGTCACGTTTGAATTTTAAAGTACATCACTATTTACCAACATTTCAGCCAGATGAAACCGGAAATTCTTGAAGGTAAGAATTATATATAATATATATATATATATATATCCTCATGCAGGTTGCAATCATATTTATAATGTTTAACTTCAAGGATACACAACGGACTAAAATTCTCTAGCTGCACACAGTTGCCATCAATCAAAACATTACTTGATCTAGGTTCTGAAATGTGAGTTGGTATAACATTTTCAGTATTGAATTCCAGCTGGTACAACAAAATATGCAATCGTTATTAGTATGTTTGTAACATATGCACATAATCATTTGAACCACGTTAATCCAAATGCCAATAATGAAACCTGCAAGACGCAGCATCTACACATGCTATGCAAATGGACATTCTAAACACAAATACCTTTAATGTGTATGATTCATAATATATATATCTAGAAAAAAATTAAAAGACATATTCACTGGTCACCAAAGTATTTCGACTAACTAGGTTTGACTGTATATATAGATGCGCGCGCGTGCGTGCGTGCGTGCGCGCGTGCGTGCGTGTGTGTGGTTGACTATTTACATGTGTATGCATGTTTCTTATATGCATTGGTACATAAACAATACAGACCAGAACAGGGGCACGTGCACCCTACATTGGGAGTTCTTGTTTATAGTGATAGGCTATGTGGATGGTGTGTCTGTGAGCGTATGTATGTAAATAATTTATATAAAATGTATATGTACATGTGTGTATAAAATAAATATATGCACATGTGTGTGTACACTCGATCAGGCACCCATGCAAATGTTTTATTAAATTTCTCTTTTTTCTCAACACAAAATGTAGTTGAAAACTTGTTCTGCTAATATTGTTCAGCCTTGCATGCCTGTTTACTTGTATTAAATGACATGTTTCTCTATATTTTTAGTGTATGCGACAAGCAGGCTCATGCTCTCTGGCAATGAGTTCACACGAGCGATGAAAGTAAAGGTGTTTCACTCCCGAAGATTCCTGAGAAATGTGGAGGGAATGGACATTTAAAACGAATGGTTGAAGAAAATGAAAAATAAAAGAATGGAATCTTTATTGTTGTGATGCTTTGTGAATTCCAGGGCTTACATGCATGCCTATGTTCCTACATATAATGCAAGTGCTTCGATATTTGATACATGCAGCTGTGTAAATGGAAGCTAGCTCATATTATCAGAAATTCAACATTTGAACGAGAGTTGAAACTCAACTGAGATTCAACAGTTGAACGCGGGTTAAAACTCAAATGAGATTCAACAGTTAAAGGTGGGTTGAAGCTCAACCCAAGTGCAGCACCAGTTAAAACTCAACTCATTTGCATGTGAAATTTTTACCTGTATATTTGCATATTCATAGTTGAAACTCAACTGATATTCAACAGTTGAACGCGAGTTGAAGCGCGACGCAAGTTCAACACCACTTGAAACTCAACTCATTTGCATGATAAATTTTCAAGTGTCTATTTGCATAATATATATAGTTGAAGCTCAACTGAGACTGAGGAAAGCAGAGGAGAACAACAATTTGGATTTTTCATGTGTGTTCTTTGTGTTTGTTGTAGTTTGGATGACTATGTAGAGAAGAGTCACGCACTGATCTTGGATGGCATCAGTCTGACCTACATACTGGAGTGTCAGTCAACACACACACACACACACACACACACACACACACACACACACACACACACACACACACACACACACACACACACATCACGCACACACACACACACACACACACATCACGCACACGCACACGCACACGCACACGCACACATTTATTTACTTATTAGCATTATTGCTATATAATTGTTGTGCTGTACTAATGTTTAATCATTCTTCTTAGTAGCAACTAATATATTGATTTACACCAATTTATTGCTGTATTGATTTAAGTTATTCTTATTTGTAGTATTTTTCAAAGCATCACATTTTAATATATTGCGCCAATTTTAGCAGTAAATCAAAACCTACTGAATATATTTCAACAAGTAATATATCAATTTTAAGCGGGCAGTATACTTTCAACATATGTTTATATAGTCTTAACAACATTATGTTGATTAAAACATGAACAACTAGGAACAGACGTCGTCCTTTTAACCTTTGTCATTGGTTGTGTGTTGAAGGTTGTTCAAATAATGAAGAAGTCACATGGCGGCCCAACGACAGCTGCCATTGGTGATGGAATCAGCGATGTCAGCATGATACAGGAAGCAGATGTTGGTCTGGGTAAGAACTCACCCAAGCCTATTCAGTGATTACAAATTACACTACATCCGTACTTGAAAGGGTTACCTGCTCATTGTCCAAGTCCAGCAATTGCACCAACGCATTCTAATTGTACAAGTCCAATAGTTTCACCAACTTATAACTCAAGCAAGATAATTGTAACTTTTTGTATGTGTAGTTAAAGTAAAACGTTTGCAAATACATATACTTATAGTCCAAGTGCAATACTTTCACCTACTTGTATGTACAGTCCGAGTACAATACTTGCTCCTACTTGTACTTATATTCCATGAACAATCCCTGCACCTACTTGTATTTACAGTCCAAGTACAAAAGTACAATACTTGCTCCTACTTGTACTTATAGTCCAAGTGCAATTCTTGCACCTACTTGTATTTATTGTCCATGTACAATACCTGCACCTACTTGTACATACAGTCCAAGTACAATAGTTGCTCCTACTTGTACTTATATTTCAAGTGCAGTACTTGCTCCTAATTGTACTTATAGTTCTAATGCAATAATTGCTGCTACTTTTACTTACAGTCCAAGTATAATAATTGCTGGTACTTGTATTTATAGTCCATGTACAATACGTGCACCTACTTCCACTTATAGTCCAAGAACAATAATTGTTCCTACTTGTACTTATAGTCTAAGTGCATTACTTGCTCCTACATGTACTTACAGTCCAAGAGCAATACCTGCACCTACTTGTATTTGTAATCCAATACAATACTTGCAAATAGTTTTACTTATAATCCAAGTGCAATACTTGCACATACTTGTACTCATAGTCCTAGTACAATATTTGCGCCTTCTGATACTTATAGTTCATCCAAGGGGAATACTTGATCCTACTTATATCTACAGTCCAAATATAATATCTTTTTTCGTACTTGTACTTATAGTCAAAGTGCAATATTTATAGTCCAAGTACAATACATGTTCCTACTTGTACTTATAGTCCAAGTGCAATACGTGCACCTACTTGTACTTATAATCCATGCACAATACTTGCAACTATTTGTACTTGTAGTCCATTTACAATACTTGCACTGGCTTATATTTATAGTACAAGTACACTGTCTGAGCCTACTTGTACCTATAGTTCAAGTACACTACTTGCACCTACTTGTAGGTATCGCGGGCAATGAAGGACGCCAGGCTGTGCAATACAGCGACTACGCTATTGCGAGATTCTGCTTCCTCCAGAGGGCACTGCTGCTGCACGGCCATTACTTCTACCAGCGAACTGGCACACTTGTCCAATACTTCTTCTATAAGGTGTGTACCAAAAAGTGAAGGTAAATTCTTATATGGCACAGTAAAAAAATGGGCAATCAGAAGTGTAACTCTTATAATTACTTGCCCTATTAAACATAAAGACCTCTAAAATATTGTATAGCACAGTACAAATGTATGCATGTGACATCACTTAGAATACATAAGACATAATTCTCATGTCCAAATAATGGTAGGCCGTTCGTAAAACGAGAAGTTAAACTAATAATATAACCCTAACACCAGTCATATTTTTTTAATACCTACTCATTATATACATAACTATTCAACAAATTATCTTTGTATTTGTTTTTGTACTCGGTCTTCAGTGTTATGTTTCTACTACCACAAGCATCATACATTGTAAACAAACAGATACAGTGTTGCATTGACTGAGAAGTGTTACTCTGAAGCCATGAATGCACCAACAGCATACTATATTCACATAAAACGTACATGTTATACTTAAAAATGCAAGTAGCGACATAAAATTAACATTGTTGCCATGTCAATCTCCTATGCATAGTACTACTGTATATATCGACACTCACGCGTGCATCAAATCTGTTTTGATACGGTTTACATTGTTTGTTATTTGCTACACATACACATGATGTTTACAGATGATGGGGGTCTATGATTACGGACTCATTGTATTCACTGCCTGTATCATTACTGTCAATATCAAGGCCAGTTTCACTGTCTGTGTGTTGCACAGTTTCACTTTCTGTTTGATTCGTCTTCATCCTGGTGTGGTGTGTGTCAGATTCGTATATATTTATTAATCAAGAATAAACAAATATCTTTATTCAAACTATTTATGTTTAACATATCTGAGATGTTAGTTACCTTGTTCAGACTTCAAAATGAAGGTCATCCTGACTTGTAGGTTGTGTCATAGTAGGTGATATAAAATACAATATCTTCCGTATAGTTGGTGGTTGTTATTTGCAGTTGATGTTAATGTCGAGGTATTGGAATGTGATCATGTTTGCCGTATTCATCATCTCCTTCATTATCTACATCGTGTCCACTGTCACATACAGTGTCATCATCTGGTAAGTAGTATTTGCGACTAGTCCACTGTGACATTCAGTGTCATTATCTGGTAAATACTATCTTCAACTATACTATCTACAACAGTGTCATTATCTGGTAAGAATTATCTATGACATGTCCATTTTGGCATTAAGTCTCATTATCTTGTTAATATGATGTACAACATGTGCACTGGCATTCCGTGTCATTATCTTATAAGTATTATCTGCAACATGTCTACTGTCACATGCAATATCATTATCTGGTAAACATTATCTAGGACAAGTCTCCAATTATATGCAGTGACATTATCTGGTAAGAGTTATCTATGACATGTCGACTGTGACATAGTGCCATTATCTTGTAGGTATTATCTAGGACATGTTCCCATTAACATACAGTGTCATTATCTGGTAAATATTGTGTATGCCATGTCAACTGTCGCCTACAGAAAATCCCTAGTAAAAGTATTACATCATTATCTTTGTTTTATGACAATACTCTTTTTGTTCGAAACTCATTTAAAATCTTACCATGACAGTTAGATTTGGCATTAAGCCTGTGTTTTAATTTAGTTTAAGTGTTTATATGGCATGATGATAATTAAAAAATTGTGTTTATTTTTATGTTTAATTAATTATTTCGTTTATTACTATTTTATATGTAAAATGTTTTGAAAAGTCTTAAGTATATTTGTTGCTATATAAATATATTTATTTATTTAAAAGTAAGACCAAAACATGAGTCGTTCAAGACGAAGGCATCTACGAGCAATGCTAATCTGTCTCATGTATACAATAACGCCATTAGATATCACACGAACTGAGTCTGCTATAAAGACGCCATTATATATGACATAAACTGAGTGTGCTACAATGACGCCATTAGATACTACATAAACTGAGAGTGCTATAATGACGCCATTAGATAGCACATGAACCGAGTGTGCTACAACGACGCCATTATATACCACATGAATTAAATGTGCCACAATGACGCCATTACATATTATGTGAACTGAGTGCGCTACAATGACGCCATTAGATATCACATAAACTGTGGTTTGGCAAGTTGACGTAGTTAGGTATTTGAATGCACCGTGACACTCCGCGGCTCGTGAGAATGGTCGAATAGGTAATTATATTGGGATTGCTGGAACTGGAGCTCGAGTCAGACTGGTGTCCGCCCTGTTATCACGGCGAAGTCAATTATGAGTTTGATTCAGCTGACTTCCACACAGTGCGTGGGAGATCTGCCAGGGGTAGAGTACGTAGTCACACACCTGACTTGCCAGGATGAAATAAACTGTTTTAATTCAGTTTCACTTTCGTTTAGAGCAGGCTGTCGTTTGAATTCAGTTTCGTTTTCGTTTAGTGCAGGCCATCGCTCATTTCGTCACAGACACACCTGTTCGGCAACTTCCTGTGTGTGTTCTCCATCCCTACCATGTGGCTCACGTTCCTTGTCCTCGCTGTCACGGCCCTCATTCCGGACCTAATCCTCTACACCAACACAGCCACTCAGCAGGAGAAAGACGCAATAGCTCGGCGTCAGAGAAACGTGAGTCTTGCATCTTTCATGTACATATTTATGTTGTGTTATAAATGTACAACATGGAATAGTTAACATAAATGTAAACTGCATATGTACCGAATGTATCATCAAAAATAGATGAGCGAGTGAAAAATGTACAACTCAAAATATGTCCCAAAATGCTAAATTCAATGGTTACTAACACCCTTGTG